>VDFB02284537.1:0-189438 GCA_007258455.2 Sequoia sempervirens
TTCTTGAAGGAGTTGACCATTTTCATCTCTTTGCATGTAACGCTCGAATGAGTTGTTAGGTAAGGATTGTGTTGTCACCAGAGGTTGATTGTCTAGATTGGTAAAGGGATCATTTGCGGTCCAGTTTGAGTCATGTGGAGGACTGTTGGGATCTGGCATGAAGTTTTCCATTTGTCTTTTTTGCTTTTGAAGTCTGGTTTCGACCATAAATGAGCTTGCTCAAAGGGGATGTCCACTAAATGCAAGTATGACACTAGGTGAAGTCTAAGGTTCAAATTGACAACTAAAATGACCACTGTTTTTTTTTTTTGGATTTTTGTGAATAAGGTATGCAATGTGGATGCAATGTAAAATGAGGCTATCTAAGCACTTCTAAGCTTGAACTTTGTTTTCGATGTGGACTGCTAGAGGACTTTGTTGTTAATGACAAGGTGACAAGATGACTAATGAGGCTTCCTAACTAGACTTTTGAGTTGGAAGAAATCTCACCAAAGAGGACAATGACTAAAAGGATGTTTGATAACTTGGTCCAAAAGGGTCTAATTTCGAAAACAATGACTTTGCCAAGGGGTGTTTAAGATTTGCCTACTCCTAAGTATGCAAGATATGAGCCTAGGGATACGTAATGTTAAATGTATGATACTAAATGGGGTGAGGTATGAAACCTAAGGTGATCAATGCAAGCTAAGGGACAAACTTTGAGCAATTTCTGATGACGGAATTTGACAAATGATTGACAGTTTGGAGGTCTCTGGTTTTGACTGTGTAATTGAAAAATTTTGACAGGCAGATGCGTCTCAGTTTGGCAATTGCGTCGCGGTTAAGCAACTGCAGTTCAGTTTTTCACTTGCGGGTTTTTGACTGTCGCATGCGTCGCGGTTTAACAGATGCGGCTTTCGGGTTAGCAGATGCGTCGCGATGCCTACAGATGCGTTGTTTAAAACTTCAGATGCGGTTTATCAGATCAGTTGCGTTTTAGAATGTTAGTTGCGGTTCGACAGACATGACAGTTTTGTTTCAAAGTGATTTTCGTGGTATGTTGATGGAAGTTTTTGATCTGTTTGACTACTGTTTTGTTTGGACTGTGACAAAACCAGAATGCACTTGACAAACACAGTGTTTTAAGGGATAACCAAACACACATGAGATAAGCACAATCCTAGAAAGGCCACTAGGCCTTGGGTTTGTATACTTGATATAGCCCACCAGTTATACCCCGGATTGGTGATGAACACCTTTCCTTCTCGCGAGCGGATAGCTTAGAATTTGGTGGCATTGGCTCCCCTCCACGGCTCATTAGCGTCATTCGAGCACACCAAATTCGGATTCATTGGGTAGTGACATCCCAAGAATTGCTATCTCTACTCAAGGGGATCAGTAGTGAGTAATCTTCGGGCATGATACTGTACCCTGCACTATATCAAGCAACGGCCAATAGAACAGTTGGATACTAAGACAAGAGGTGTTTAATTCTGGCATTCCGTTCGTGGGGCGTGATCCATGCAGCGAGAGTCCCCTTTCGGATCCATCTCGTCGGAACCACGCTCGTGATTCTTGGGATTTCCCCAAGAACCCACTTTTCTATACTGGCTGGAAGTCCCTCGGTGTCAGGGTGCTACCGGTCTGAGTCGTCCTGAGGTGAGTACTTTTTCCCACTAGAACAGGCCCAAGTTCTAGAGTCGGTAACCGTTTCTCTTACACCTAGGATCGCACGAATGCGCAAGGGGAGAGGATACTTCGATATACCGAATCGTGAAGGGTAAATTAACAAAAAAGAATGGGTCTGGTTTTCTGATCACAAGGTTTTCACCAAGTGAGAGCATACTCACCTACCACTCCACAAGCACACTCAAGCATGAAAGACATGATTCTTTTTAAAAGCACCAAATTCAAAGTTTGCTAATCTAGAAATAAACAAGCACACTGTTTGTTATCTCCTTCTTTGACATGCGAATCTGCAAACATTGAGTTAGTAGTCTTGTATGTGATGGTCTTGGACACATGAAAAAGGATCGCCACACGCTACAAGAAACTATTAGTAACACAAAATGTCTAATCTGGTTAACATGCAGGAATAGCCAACACAGAAAAAGATAGAAAAACAGAAAACCAGAAAACAGAAAAAAAAAAACTGAAATTCGGCAATTAAAACCTAAAAACTGACAGAAAAGTTTACCAGACAAATGCGGTGCGGTATTACCAGACAGATGCGGCTCGGTTTGTCAGATGCGTCATTCTGTTAGGCGAATGCATCTCAGAATGTCATATGCGGCTCTGGAATTGTCAGTTGCGGCTTGTCATGGCAGTTGCGTCGTTTAGGTCATCAGATGCGTTGCGATGTTTGCGGTGATCCTGCAAAACAACAGAAAACAACAAAAAACCCTACCGAAAACAGAAAGCCACTACCAGAAAGGATTAGTGACAGAAAACCTAATCTTATTGAACATGTAGGAATAAAGACAGAATGCAGAAAAAAACATAAGATTAGACAACCCGAAATTCAAAATAAAACCCCTCAAATTGAAAAGAAAAATGTTATACCAGACAGATGCGTCGCGAATTACAAATGCGGCTTTTGGGGATTCGAATGCGGCTCAGGAATCACGGATGCATCTTTGTGTTCATCAGTTGCGTTCGACAGATCAATTGCGGCTCTAGTGTTCACGTGTGCGTCGCGACGCATATGATGCGTCACACTGTTTTTAAAAATGTTGCGGCGATCCGTACCTGTACCTGCAAAAAAATAGAAAACAACAAAAAAAAGCGTACGAAAAGCCGAAATAACAACGTCGGGTTCACCAATGTAATCAAGGGAAAATCCTAAATTTATTATTAAGTACAATAACAATTAAAATTCCTATGAAAATAACAAAGCACAAAAGAAGTGGAGTGAAGACAATAGGGATGAAGTTACCCTATGTCTCCACCTTCCATGATTAATCTCTGTTATACCTCCTAGCTTGCAGATAAATAACAAAGCCCTCAGATTTATGTGAGCAACTATGACTAAAGACTAAGCCCTATGCAAGTGTTGAAGGATTTGCAGAAAATAACAATAACCCTACAATGAGCTAAAATGACTAATGACTGTAAAAAACTATAACCCTAAATTGACAGCAAGTTGACATAGACTAAAAGTGCAAGAAGTCAAAATGAGCTAAAGATTCAGAGGGACCTGCAAATGAGGTCAAAATTGCCCTTTTATAAAAATTGCAATTTTGAACGTGTGGCCAGGATGAAAAAATGACAGGAACCCTAAGATCAATGTTTAAGATTGAATGTTGATATGTGCATTAGGGTTAGGTCAAAATTAGGGCAACAGGTAAGAATGAAGGGTGGAGATTGAATTATGAAATAATTCAATCAACGGTCGAAATTGAATGAGAAGTCAAAAGTCAAGAATTAAATTGGAAGATAAGGCTGGCACGGACAAAGAGGTTGCTGGAGAAATTAAATAATAAGATTTATTTACCCAGATAACTAGCAAGTAATTAAATAATAAAGATATTATTTAATTATGGAGGAATGTGATAAAAGAATTATTTTGAAATTAAATAATGATTTTAATTCCAAATTCAAGAGAATGGCTAAATTAAATAAATCAAATTTATTTAATTTTAATGGGAGAAAAAGCTAATGAATAATTAAATAATTAAATAAATTATTTAATTATAGTGGAAAATGGGCATAATTAAATAAATAAGAATTTATTTAATTTTTTAAAAGAAGGGGACTTAATTAGTGACGTAATTAAATAAATAAAATTTATTTAATTAATCAAGAAGACATAAATGTTAAAGGGAAATTAAATAAATTATGAAATTTATTTAATCAAAGGAAGACTTTAGATAATTAGTGATGTATTAAATAAATAAATAATATTTATTTATTTAATAATCAAGGAGGAACAAATGACATGAATTAATTAAATAATTATGAATTATTTAATCAATAGTCGAATGTGGACCAAGGACATAATTAAATAGCTTAATTATGCTAGGACGAAAGTGGTAAAAATGAAGCTTGCAGGCCTAGGTCATTTTTAGGTGTCTACAAATATGATTCCTCTGAAATTCAAAATGCATGTTTCAGAGCACAAATGCAAGGAATGTCCTTGGAGAAGGAGCTAGATATTGCGCCTAAACAAGCATTATTTTCATGGATGGAAGAAGAAGATGCAGTGTTCATGAATGAAGCTCCAACGACTAGTACTCCAAAAGTACAGTCGGATTACAACACAAGATCCAAAAGAAGGCTCATGGGAGAATACATGCAACAAGCTTTGCCACATCCACAGCCACGATAACCACCACCATAAGAAAATTAGGCTTTGTTTCCCACTGTCCTACCTACTCCTCATCCGCACACTCCACCATTCTCGAAGATGGAGACAAACAAAACACCAATCACATTCATGATGAAATTTTTTCTTTCAAAAGTGAGAGAAATACCACCATACAAGCGCCCAAGACCCAACCATTCAGAATGCTCAATGTGGTGGAGCAATTGAAGAAGGTTCCTACCAATGTATCTCTGTGGAATGTCATATCTATCCCCAAATAAAAGAAATTGCTTCAAGAAGCATTAAAGAAAGAAGAACAAATACCACAGACGAATGTGACTCCATTGTGTGGTTGAAGCAAAGATACAAGATCTATGTTAGACCCTCAAGCTCTGAAGGCAACAGCTTATGTGAATGATGTGGGAAATGTAAAGGAGAAAGAGGTAAGCAAGCCAAATCCCACACCTTTCTTTTTAACACTTATTGTGGGAGATAATATTTTGCATAATAACATGATTGATTCAAGGGCTAACACAACGGTCATGCCACAACAAGTGTTTGATGCCTTGAAACTGAAGTATGAGCCCCTTGAGAAAGGAATCATGCAATTATATGGGAAGAAGGTGTTGGTGTGAATAAGTCTTGTACCTAGTTTATTCCTTTACTGGGGACTTAGGGGACTTAATTCACATGTTAATTTTACTTAGGATATTAGTTGTCATATCTAGATAAGTATTAGTTGTCTTATCTAGAATTTCAACTTTCCTAGGTAGTTATGAGTTAGTTGTCTCATGTGATAGGATTAAGACACTTGTCATGATCTTGTCTTATCCTATCTCTCATCCCTTCCTTTATAAGCAAGGGATCTCTAGCATATTATTAATTGCATAGCATTGTATTGTATTGCATTGATCATATTGTATCATATTGCAATCCTTGTTTGGTGGAATAGCATCTTCCATTGTTGCTTCTCTCTATCTCTTGTGGAGGTTCTTTGGTGTTGCAGATTGAAGATCTTGGGTTAACAACTTCAACATGGTATCAGAGCTTTGAATCTGGAAAGCCCCTTCCATTTTTTCATTAGAGAGTTTCCATCAATTTCTATTGTGATTTATGAGTTTCTTGTATCCTATATTGCATGCTTGCATTTTGGTCAGATCTGGTGATTGCAACGCTTTTGGCTATAGTGGTAGTATTTTAGGCTGTCCCATTGCATCCAGGAGGCTCAAAAAAGTCAGAGCTGGCTTTTGTTTCACTCAATTTTTTCACCATTTGCAACTTTGGCAAAGAAGGGTTTGGAGCTCAGATCTGGTGGATAGATTTTTATAGGAGCATTTTGGGCAAAAAATAAGCCTTTCATTGCATCCGGGTGGCCGTTTCCAGTTTTTTGATATATAATTTTCCCATATTCGGCAAAAGTTGTTTCTGGGGCAAAATTTTTTAGTAGAGAAGATCATACGGCCCCCCTGCGCAGGTACGCGCATCGTCAAAAAAAATTTATTAAAAATTTCGGCATATTAATTTTGGGCGGTATTTTATTTTTTTGTAAAAAAAAAAATTTAAAATAAAATATTTTTTTTAAGCGCTGTTGGCTTTTGATGAGCCGCAGACTTTTTAAGTCTGTGGACTGTATATACTCCACTTGATTTCTAAACCGCCGCCATCACTAGCCACTGCAGGAACCGCCAAGTGGGCAACCTACAGATTGACCACTGGTGGGCGGTCCCCTATAAACCACCAGTGGGCTCCCCTTAAGCCGCCAATGGCGGCCGTTCTGAAGACCGCCAGGTGGGCGGGTAACATAGACCGCCTGGAGTACGCCCATGTGATCACCCTAACCTCTGACCGCTAGTGGTTTTCGTAGCCGTCGGAGTTTTTATCCTCAGCCACCGACGTGGTCACATGGGTGACTAGGAGCCAGCCCCTGGGGGCCGAAATTTTGCACCCAAATAGTGTTCATTTTTGCTCCTGTTTAGCATTGAAGGTGCCTAAAATAGGCCTTTTTTTCAATTTTGCATAGCTCTTCGCCACGGAGTCGGATTTTCGAAAACGAGATATAGTCGGAAAGCTGGTTCGACGAAATTCACAGTGGTGTAAATAATTTTTCTAGATTTTGAAATTTTTTGCCAATTTTTTCAGCTTGAAGGTACAAGTGCATTTATTACTTGTTCTTGGTGTAACTTTTACAAACGAAGTCAAAATTTGGCAAAATTTTTTTTGAAATTGATCAGAAAATTGCAAAGAACCTGTTTGTAACCTCTTTTTTCAGTTTTGGCAAGCTCTTTCTTCTAAAAATTGTAAAAATCACCGTGTTATAAACGGTTGATTTGAGCTTGTCACTTGTAAAAATTGCAAAACTTGTTCATTATAATTTTCTAGGGGGGGTTGTAAATTGAGTTTTAATACATTATGGAGGGGTGAAAGGCACAATTTAAGTGCCACATTGTATTCTTTCTTTTGGTGTTCATGGCAGATCTAAGGCAAATTGAACCACTCACTCCACACAATTATCATACATGGAAGCTAAAAATGACTCAATTGTTACAATCTAAGGGTCTATGGCCAATGTTAGATGCAAAACAACCCGAATTTAAAAGGGATTATGAAAAGTTTGTCCATAGATGTAAAATGGATGAAGCAAAAGGGCTCATTGGATTACATGTATCTGATAATTTTTTGTTTCATATTTCAGAGTGCAAAACACCTAAGAATGTTTGGGATAAACTTGAAGAATTGTATGGTAAAAAAAATCATTTTAGAGCCTTGCAACTTCAAGCAGAACTGCAATCCCTCTCTCCAGATGCATTTCCTTCAATTCAGGATTTCCTTGCACACTTCAAGATGATTTTTTCACAGTTGAAAGGATGTGGACATGATGTATCTAGTGATGAATGTATCTTCTTGATTCTGTCTAAGTTAAATGGCCCTTATCAAGTGTTTTCTTCTACTTTCTATTCAACTATGGATGCAATGGGGAAAGATTACAAAATGCCTACATTTGAGTTGTTTTGTGAGCATCTTACTAGGGAGGAGGCCAAGTTAATTCAGTTGGATGCCTTACCTAATTCTAAGAATCATTCTCTAATGGCTCAATCATCCAAGGGTAAAGGAAAGAACAAGAAGAAGCCCAAAGCAGAATCATCTTTCAGTAGTGAGAATCCCTCCAAACCAAAGACAAAGAACAATCAGAAGTCCACTCCATCTCCTTCTTCTTCTACCTCTGGAGATTATTCTTCCAAGTCCAAGAAAAAGAAAGGAGATCCTTGTTCATTTTGTGGAAAAATTGGGCATGATTCATCTCATTGCTTTAAGAGATTAGAGGCCTTGGAGGAAGCTATGAAGAAGCACAACATTTTAGTGGCTAAGCCTTCTTCCATGGGCAAAAGGCAAGCTCTTTTAGCACGAGCTATTCATTCATCTTCAAACAGTCAAATTTTTGATTCAGGTGCTTCACATCACATGACCAATTCACGTGATCTTCTTGATTCCATTGCTCATACTTCTACTTCTCAGATTGTAGTTGGGAATTCTTCACAGATTCCAGTTTTAGGGATAGGCTCTGTTCAGATGCTAGATGGGTGCATTGAGGATGTTCTTGTTCCTGATATTTCAGCAAATCTACTTTCCATATATCAGATTTGTCATTCTAGAGATGGGAAGTCAGTTGAGTTTACTCCACAGAATGTGACTATTAGACAGTTGCAGGATCCTGAGAAGGTTGTTGCTATAGGGATAGTTGATCATGAGAATCATTTGTATCGATTTGTTAGATTTGAGTCTTCATTGGGTTCATGTTTTTTTGCTCATGCTGATTCAATGAGCAAGCTTTGGCATGAGAGATTTGGGTACTTGAACTATAGATATCTTCAACAAATGCAAGCACATAACTTAGTGGTTGGTCTTCCTAAGATCACTTGCATAGACGGTGTTTGTCAAGGTTGTGTTCTTGGTAAGCAACATCAAGATCCTTTTCCTAAGGGTCAAGCTACTCGTGCAACCACACCCCTTGAGTTGGTCCATAGTGATCTCATGTCTTTCCCAACTCCTTTTTCAAGGGCTAAGTATGTGCTCACATTCATTGATGATTTTTCCCGCCAGACATGGGTCTATTTTCTGAAGCTCAAGAGTGAAGTCCTCACCAACTTCAAGGCATTCAAAACATTTGTGGAGAAGCAGTCAGGTTTTTCTCTTTGACAGATACGCACAGATAATGGGGGGAAGTATGTCAATCAGGCATTTTAGTATTTTTGTAGTAAGCATGGTATTCTTCATCAGCACACAGTTCCTTACACTCCTCAACAGAATGGTGTGGCGGAGAGAAAGAATAAGACTCTCAGGGAAATGGCCAATTGTATGATTCAGTCTACGTCCATGGCTCCTGCCTTTTGGGCTGAAGCTGTCAATTGTGCCAACTATATTCAGAATCGTATGCCCCACAAGGCAATGCGAAATATGACCCCTGAGGAGGCTTGGTCTCATCGCAAGCCTAATGTATCCTTCTTCAGAGTATTTGGTAGTGAGGCTTGGGCATTCATTCTGAATGGTCGGTGTAAATCCATGGAGAAGAAGAGTCAGTAGTACATCTTTGTTGGCTATTGTGAGGATGTGAAGGCATATAGATTGTTTGATCCTAACACACGAGAGGTACATTTCCGACGTGATGTTCAATTTTCTGAGACCTTCACCCAGTTAGATCCTCCTTCGACTTCTTCATCACAACCTCCTCAGTCTTCTTCAGTTGATGATACTTTGCTACTTGAAGAAGATTTTGATGATAGTCTTGATGCACCTCCTCCTCATTCACCTACTAGGCCATAATGGGCTCGAGTTACTCTTGAGGAGGCTGGTCCTCTTGTTGGTGATCCCACAGACACTCGCCAAACTCATTCTCAAACTTCTGGAATTAGTCTTTTGAGTCATGCAGTTTCAGATGATCCTCAGAAGTTTTCAGATGCTTCAGGTATTCCAAAGTGGGATAGTGCTATGATTGATGAGTTTTCTTCCTTGATGAAGAATCATACTTGGGATCTTGTGCCTCTTCCTAAGGGAAGAAAGTTGGTTCAATGCAAGTGGGTGTATCGTACCAAGTATGCAGCAGATGGTTCCATTGACAAGTACAAGGCTCGTCTTGTTACGAAGGGGTTTTCTCAGGTTGAAGGAATTGACTATTCTAAGACCTTTGCTCCTATTGCCAAGATGGATTCTATTCACCTTGTCCTTGCTATAGCTGCATCATAGGGATGGTTAGTATTTTAGATGGATGTGAAGAGTGCTTTCTTGCATGGGGATCTATATGGAGCAGCCACCAGGTTTTGTGCAGGACTCTTCACTTGTTTGTAGGCTTCGACGTTCATTGTATGGTCTCAAACAAGCCCCTCGGGCTTGGTATGAGAATATGGATAGTTTCTTGCTTGCTTCCAGCAACACTCATTGCCATTCTGATCCCACAATTTATACACAGAGACATGGAGAGGATCTACTTATACTTGTGCTCTACATGGATGATTTGATTCTCACAGGGAGTTCTACTTCCACAATTCAGAGTACCCTGCAAGCATTGATGGAGCGATTTGATATGACTGACCTTGGTCTTTTGCATTACTTCCTTGGTCTTCAGGTTCATCAGACTTCTGAGGGGATCTTCATTTTCCAGCACAAGTATGCTCTTGATTTTCTTCAGAGATTTGGCATGGCTGATTGCAAGCTCGCTCCTACTCCATTCCAGTTAGGTGTTGTATTATCTTCCAGTTGCACTACTCCTACAGTTGATCCTACCTTGTATCGGTAGTTGGTTGGCAGTCTTTTATACTTGACACAGGGTGATCCCATAATAGTGGTTTACAATTTTTGGCCAAACTGGACACTGAAATTATTATTTTTAACTAAATCTTCACATTCGGGCACCTATAGCGGCTAAACTGTGAGGAATTTGAAGATGGTGCAAACTAGAGTCTCATCAAATTTTTTCTTGTAGATTCTAAAAATATTTTTTTCAAAATTTTGGGAATCAAATTGCACTTTTTCCATCTCCCACGAAAATTGATTTTTTTCGTAAAACAACATTTTAAAAAGTGACGCACATCGTATAACGATACTTTTTTTCCATGAAGGATAAAATTCTAATTCTTTCAAATTTAGATTTGTAACTCGATATCTAGTGCTTCCACTTGGTTAGATAGTTTTTTTATTAAATATTTTTCCTTAATCAAGTTTCAAAGTCAAACAAATTACAATCTGCATTAACCGTGATAATGAACTTTTTGTATATGTCAAAATTTTATTTTATTTTTGTTGGATCAAGGACTTCAATATTTGTGCACTCATATTTTTCAATTTTTTAATAATCTTCTATTTTTCCACATGTGAAGAACAAAGAAATTTATTTTCATGAAAAACCTATGTTTAATAAAACTTAAAAAACAAATACATAACAAAACCAAAACATATTAAAATTATATTCATTGGATAGCTTGTTCTGAGGAATACCATAATCATTTGAAATAAATTTTAAATGAATTCATTTGATCCCCCAAAAGCTAAATCAAAAGTGATTTTTATCAGCATTTTGATAGGTGTAAAGGAGATGCATTTATAGGTATGGTTTAAAACTAGCAAGGTTCTATCCAAGGGGGTTTGATCTAAGGTGATTTGATAAAATCCTCTTCAATTGGAATCCTTAAAATGGAACTTTTTAAGGCTTAAATCATTATATTTTCTAAAAATATGTGATTTCAGCTAAAATTCGTTCCTCTCAGGAATTGTAAACCACTATTATGACAGCACCCCACATAGTCGTCCTGATATTTCCTTTGCGGTTGGACTTGTCTCTCACTTCTCACAAGAGCCTCATGAGAGTCATTGGAAGGCTGCCAAGCGTATCTTGAGATACATTCAGGGCACTACTCATTTTGGCATTCACTACACTTCAGGTGCATCTCAAATTGAGGGCTTCATTGACTCAGATTGGGCTAGTGATGTCAATGATCAGAAGTCTACTTCTGGCTTTGTCTTTTGCCTTGGTTCTGGTCTGATTGCATGGTCATGCAAGAAGCAGACTGCTATTACATTATCATCGACCGAGGTTGAGTATCGAGGTGCAATGTTAGCTAGTTAGGAGGTTTTGTGGCTTCGTCAGTTGATGACTGAGTTTGGATTCCCTTCCACTCAACCCACTACTCTTTGGCATGACAATCAGAGTGCCATTCATATCTCTCGCAACCCAGTGGAGCATCAGTGGACTAAGCATATTCAGATCCACATGCACTTCATCAAGCAGCTCATCCAGGATGGTGTTCTCAGCTTGGAGTATTTGCCTATAGATTAGCAGGTTGCAGACATCTTCACTAAACCTTTGGCATCACCTCATTATCTTCAGTTGCGATCGATGCTTAGGGTGAAGGAAGTTTTCCTTGGGGGGTCTTGAGGAGTCCTCCTTCATTAGTTTTTAGCTTTCTTTGTAGCTTTTCTCTCTTTTGGAGAGGAGTTTTCTCCCACAGGGTTTTTCTCCTTTTCTCCGCTTGTGAGAGTTTTTCGTTTTGCACATGGGTACCTCATCAGGCCTAGTTGTCGGGACCCATCTTTTGCATGTATGCATTGGTTTGTACCTCCCTAAGTTGCACTTAAGGGGGGTGTTGGTGTGAATAAGTCTTGTACCTAGTTTATTCCTTTACTAGGGACTTAGGGGACTTAATTCACATGTTAAGTTTACTTAGGATATTAGTTGTCATATCTAGATAAGTATTAGTTGTCTTATCTAGAATTTCCACTTTCCTAGGTAGTTATGAGTTAGTTGTCTCATGTGATAGGATTAAGACACTTGTCATGATCTTGTCTTATCCTATCTCTCATCCTTGCCTTTATAAGCAAGGGATCTCTAGCATATTATTAATTGCATAGCATTGTAATGTATTGCATTGATCATATTGTATCATATTGCAATACTTGTTTGGTGGAATAGCATCTTCCATTATTGCTTCTCTCTATCTCTTGTGGAGGTTCTTTGGTGTTACAGATTGAAGATCTTGGGTTAACAACTTCAACAAAAGGTTTCGACCGTTGGTTGGATAAAAGATCTATCTCTAACCCTCTTCTCATGTCCAAGCCAAACAATCACACAAGAAATAGTAGTGATAGACATTCCCCCAATTTTCGGAATGTGTCTTTCAAGAAATTTCACTATGAAGCTTAGCAAACACTCAGCGCTCAACTGGTCCCACCTAATATTGAGAACCAAGCATGGGGTGAAGATGAAGATTATGTTTGAATCTTTGCATCCTAAACACATAGTGGATAATGCAGTCCTATGCTTTGAAGTAGCACATACCTCCATCTCTTAGTAGGAGAGATATTGTGTAGAGATGTTGGAAGATGAAGAAGACACAAATGATTAGACTCCCAAAGAAGAGGTGCTACTCGACCAATTCATTGACTCTAACCCATTCGGAACCTTTCATGCAACAAGGCTAGGCACTTATGTGATTTTTGACGATGATCAAGTCCTTCCAAAATTGATGAAGGATCGGGAGGAATATGATGATCTGAGTGATAATCGTCTATGGACCTTACATTTTGATGGTGCCAAATGCAAAGTTGGCTCTAGAGCAAGCGTCCAACTAGTGTCTGGAATAGGATCAAAGACCCTCAAAGCTTACCATTTTCAGTTCTCATGCTCGAATAATGACACAAAATATGAGGCCTTGGTCCATGGTCTGACCCTTGCAAAATGCATGGGTGTAAAGATAATACAAGCTTTCAGAGATTCAAAGTTAGTGGTGAGCCAGGTCTATGGGCAAGTAGCTGCGAAGAACACAAGAATGAAGTGGTACAGAGAATTTCCCATAAGACTGTTGGAGAGGCACAAGCTTTGATGATCAACATTCACCTTAGTAGAATGTGAAGTCTCCCACACAGTATACCTCACACAGAACAATAGTATGATACAAAGTTAAACTTTGTTAGAGATAACTTTTTGTTCATAGTAAAAGAAATCTCAAGATCCAGGAAATAACAGTTTGAATGAGTCAATAAAACATGGTTAAGAGATTAGAGTCATATCAAATCTTGCAATGAGTTCCAGACTCAAATACCAACATACTGATCCATCACAAAGGACTATTACTGGTAGAGAAAAAATTCCAGTAACCTAAGAAAACTTCTCATATAGTTATCACCATGTAGTTATTACCATGTTGACATCAATGGCAACATAGGAACAACTAGCACAACCATCCATACTTCATGCTCATGTTGCAAAGCTTCCAATAAAGTTTATAATGACCAAATTATTGCAAATACGATTTTCATTGCACCAAAGATCAACTTGTTAATGCTCGATACAATCACCAAAGTTAATGTATCCATGAGAGATGGTTAATCCATGTCATGAACCCAAGCGTTGTGTTGCATAGTACAAGGAGACCAAGGGAACACACCTTGCAACAATCCCCCCAATGCAAGTGATCAGTTTGAACTTGTGACCCAAGCTCTGATACCAATTGTTGCAAATAAGGTTGTTGTTGCACCAAAATATTGACCTGTTAATGCTTGATACAACCACCAGAGTTGATGAATCCATGAGAGGCAATTAAGCCATGTCACAAACCCAAGCACTACACTGTGCAGCACAAGAATACCAAGGGCACACACCTTGCAACACAAACCCAACCCTCACCCTCCTTGGATCTCAAGTGAGTAGAGAGAGGTGAAACATGGTACCATCATGCAAGATATCTTGGCATACCTTTTGGAATTGGAGTTTCTCTCACAAATATGTGGAAGTGGTTCTTAGCCAAAATTAAAAATAAACTCCTAAATTGGACCAATAGATTCCTTTCCATGGATGGAAGGATTCAAGTTTCCAAAAAAATCCTCCTTTCCAGCCATGCCTACATTTACTCTTGTTTTTCATCTAAATCATGATACAATCAGTTGACTCAATTAATTGGAAGCTTCCTTTGGGCTAAGTGGGGAAATAAAAATGATTTTCCTACTACTTCATGGGTCCAGTGTATTCAACTAAAAGATAGAGGAGGTTTGGGAATCATTTACCATTACTTCCAAGGAATTTTCCTCACTACTAAATGGATTGTAAGAGCCTTGAATGAATATGCTCCTTAGAAACATAATTTGGTTCATCATTGCATCCAAACTGCTATAGTTGGGCATTCATGGGATTCAATCAAGTGGATGGATACACTTTTACTTGTCCACTTCTTCAAGACTCATGGTTCTACCCCATTCAGCATGATTTGGAAGGCTTGGTACATTACTGCAAAGAAATAGTTTGGTATGATCAATCCTTGAGGCATGAGTTAAGTTTTTCCTCTTCCTCCATCTAGTGGAATTGCTTGGTTCAAATTGGCAATGCTTATCTTGCTACTAACAAAATGCTTAAGGGAAGACATATTTTTAAAAAGGCATTCAAGCTTTCCATGGCTTATGGGATCTGATTAGCTTTAGTTAGAAATCATGGCAATGCCTTAAGTCACAGTTTAGACTCTCCCTATAGACACTCAAAATTGTCCTCAGCCAACAGTCCTATTTTTTTACTAATTATCCAACCCTAATCCCATCTAACCCTAATTTTGTCTAGCCCTTATATCATTTGACCCTAATTTTCATCTAAACCAATTTCTATTCTTCTTCACACTTTTATAGTTAAATAATTAATGTTAATTATTTAATTATCCTAATTTCTTTCTTTTTCATTATTTTGTTGATTAAATAATTATTATTTAATTGTTTAATCTCTAATTCAATATCATCTATCATTAAATAAATATAAGTATTTATTTAATTATGCTAACCTAAATTTTCTTCTATAATTAATTAAATTATTTAATTTAATTAATTATTCATGATTTCAAAAATAAATGAATTTTTATTTATCTATTTTTCGAAAAGTTTCCTCTATTTCATTCTTCACATAACTAACCCTTTCTTCTACTTAACTCTTATTTCTATTTTCCACTTCACTCAACTCTTTCATTTCTCTTCCATTTTTCTATTTCGAAAATGAGCAACTTTCCCATGCAAGTTGTCTCATTCAATCTTGACCATTGATCTTCTATTCAATCTCATTTGTTCATTATACCAACCTCTTCTATAAATTTGGTCTTCAATATCTTTATTCTTTAACCAAAGTCTTTGAAATTTTATTGTTATTATTGTCACGAGCCTATCAATTGTGCACTCCAAATTTGAGAGATACATTTCACAACTTTAAAAGCGAAAGAGAGAAGACCAATGGAGGTGAACCAACTTTGACATAGGAATCTAAATTGTTTTGTTTGCATTTCATTTGACTTCTTATGTCTTTTGTGCTTCATTGTTTTGGATTTGGATTTTATGCTTAAATCTAATGATTTGTCGTTGTTGTTTAGGATTTGAGCTTCTAACCCATTTTTCAATCAACTGGTGAACCTCACGTGAAGTACCAAGCTTTTTGGCTAACCTTATTTTTAGCAAGTTTTTTCTATTTTCTATCTTGCAGGTTGTAGGTATGTTTAAGAAACTTTGGAAATCACACTTCTAGGAGCCTTTTGGAGAGAAAAAAGCATCACGATTGCATTGGATACATTGAGCCACAAATTTTCATATCGTATACCCCATATTTTGGTCCAAAATAGCAATTTAGACTTTTAAAAACATGATGTTTCAAGCACTTTCTTTGTTAATCTGTACATTGTACGGATCTATACTTTTTGACTTCAATTTTAGTGCTAAACATATTTAAATTCTATTAATAATGGATATGGTTTCATTTTCTGGTTAGAAAACTAATTCATAGATATTTAATCATTTGTTGAGACTGCTCACTCCTTTTTATATTTTTTGAAAACACTAATCAGCAGTAAAACAATCATAACTGTCAAACCACAAATTGGATTTTCAAGTTTTTATAGGTGTTGGAAAGATGCTTATGATGTGCATGTTGTGGATTAGATTATTTCTTCAAATCAGAAATTATAAATAATTTATAATTAGTTAAAGTGAATATTTTAATTTTAAACCTTGATTTTTTATGATTTCTTAAAAAAATTATAAAAATTTCACAAGATTTTTTATAATGAGCTTAATTTTATAATTTTAATTATTATGTTATATCTTTTCACTATCATCTAATGCAGCAATTTTCACAAGCCAAAGATAAAGAATAAAATACTAATCCTTTTTGTTGTAGCTCGATCATCAAAGTGTTTTGTTTTCAGACTACTAACTTCATTGTTGCAGGATGTTGTCAAAGGTTTATTCTAGACTACTAATTATTTTATTGTAGGTCCATTTGTTAGAGAATTAATTTTGAAACTTTGTGTCTTCACTTTTTATATTAGATCACATTTAGCTTAGATGGGTTAAAAATAACTTTTTTTTCCATGTCTTGTGTGCTTGCACATTGTGTCACAACCTGAGCTAGTGTGTGTGTATCCTCTCCTCTTGTGCACTTTTTCGATCTTGGGTGACGAGAAATACATATTAGTCTCCTTTTTTATTTTACTAGGAGGCTTTCCTAGTGATTTCATCACTTTGGGGTTCAACCTCAAGCACGTTTCTTGATAGGCTATATCAAAGGGAGGAGAATGAGAGTTGTACCCCAAGGGGTGGCCAACATCGAAGCCAAGCTACAAGACCCTTGGGCCGCAGAGACTAGATGGTGATGAGAGTGGGAGTGGGCCTCCCAATTCTCAGGCTATTACAAATGGGATTTCTATTCACACTAGTCCCTTACTAGACACCTTATTTTTAGAAGCCTAGGAACCTTTTAGTTGTTTCTTAATGTGGTGCAGCATACAATATCATGCGCAAAGTTACTCACCACATATGCCCTTGAGTGGAAATAGGAATACTTGGGTTGGAATTATTAGCTTCCTGAGGAGAGAGGAAAGGTGTGTATGTTTCCATATTGTGCATGTTCCACTAGACCTCTAGCTATCTACTCCCGAAAGAGAAGTGTCTCGCATTTATCTTGGTGTGTTAGCACTTCGGTGCGGTGGGCCTACACTTCAATAATCCTACTTGAATAACTAGGTTGTGCTTGTTTTATGACTATCTTCAATTTGTGATATACCTATGAAGCCATGGGAATTTTTTGGCTTTAGACCAATCCTTTTCAATCTGGAGTCAACAGCCATTTTATTTTACAATTATTTTCTAAGTGCTTTCTAGTAAAATTTTGAAATATGCATCCATAAGTTAAATATTGGTTAGTCTTAGGTAAAAGTACAAATTTGTGTCACACTTTCAACCAACGAAATAGTTTCAAATAAATAATTTCAACTTAAATAGTTTTGGTAGAAACAATTTTGCCTGAAACCATGTGGCCTGTACGTGGCACATAGGGTTTTGGCCAAAACTCTTTCACCTGAAACCCAAAAATTTAAATTTTTCCCTTTGCCACTTTGACATGTCACTCATTTTATATGTGTGGTTTCAATAGAAAGGGTTTCGGTCGAAACCCTTTCAACTGAAACCCTTTCTATTGAAACTATCTGACTGGCATCCCACTTGGTAGCCATCTCAACATTTTTAATTTTTCTTTTAAACTTTCAACTTCAACTAAGTATTTCTTCAGTCAAAATTATTTAGAAAAAAATACCCTTTTGTAGAGCTTGGAGTGGTGAAACCAAATTATATGTAATCTTTTTATATTTTGATTAGTTTTAATATATATTTAAAAATAATGCAACTAGGTTGCTAATGTTAAAAAAAAAGGTTGATTAGAAAATTTTAAAAAATAGTAAAACATAATAATAATAAAAAAAATGAAAAATATATGGTGCCCTAGAGGAGAGAATCCTCTTCAAAAGGGTATAATTTGTTTCTAGAAAATGAACAAAATAATAAAAAATAGTTGACATTAAATGAAAACTATCAAAGTTTGGTAATTTTTTACTTTAAAACATTATTACAAGAAAAATATACATCAAAATTTCAAAAAAAAAAATCATGCCCTAGATATTGAAATTACCTATTTGGAGAAAAAAATTAAAGGTGAACCGAAAGAAAATAGGGTTCCACCTTTTGGATGATGGAAGTTTAAGCTTAGGACCTATTTCACTCTCAGTTCATTAGGAAACCAAGATCCCTCAAACAAGTGACTCAATTGAGGGAAGGACATAAGGGGGTTTCCATAGGTGTGATTAAACGGGGGTTCACCATTAAAATGAAGTTTCAAAGGAGAAATGCAAACTCTAATGCACTAAACCCTAGAAACTTGAAAGCATTAAATCCAATGAACAAACAAAAATCAGATAGAAAGGAACCTGGTAAAATGATGGATTCCAAACAAGACTTGCAACTTTGAAATTCTACTATTTGAAGTGCACTGGGACTCATGCGCCAGGCTGGATGATGTAGTCCTACTATAGAAATCTAGACAGAATCTGGAATCTCCTGCTGGTAAATCAGGATCTATACAAAACTGGGAAAAAGAGGTATACTGGGACTTATATGCCCAGAGGGGTGATTTAGTCCTAGTATTGGGGTTTGACTGAAACTTTTGTAGAATCTAGTGATCTTTTGTAGCTTTCATCTTGTCCGATCTCCAAGTCTGAAAGTCTGAATACTAGTTTGTAGGTGAGTTTATGTGAAGATGACAATTTCTTGACAACTTTTGCAACTTTATCTTCAAAGGATCTTCAAGCTCCAAAACGTCTATATTTGCAATCACACATCAAGAGAGAAAAATGTTGTTGTGTTAGGGAAGAGGGTTTTTCCTTGGTCAAACCCCGTTTTGGTAATTAAAACTTGAAATGAAATGAAATAACATGAAGGAATGATGAATGAACAAATGCAACTCACCAAACCCTTGAAATGAAGGTTTCAAACTTGTGTGAAATGGCTTCAATAGATGCGGATCTTGAGTCTTGATCTTGATATAAGATAATGTCTTTGAATGCTTGCTTGAATCCTGAAAACCTACATCACAAATGTTAGATCAAAAACACACATGATGCATGAAGACATTGACATGTTCCTTGAATCTTGACTTGATGCTCCAAAATTCTTGAAAATCAGCTCTTGAATGCTCTTGATCTCATAAACTTGCCTTAGGAATGCTCTCATCAATTTTCTAGCTTGTTAGATTGCTTATTAGGAGAAAATATGTGAAGTAACCTTGTATTTATACTTGTTTATGCCAAATTTTTAAAAATTACAACACTACAAGCCCACATCAGATCTAGGATAATAAAATCCCACCAAGCTTGTTAAAGTGTGACTCATATGCCAATTGGGGTTAATGAGTCCTAGTGTCTTAACATGGGACACAAACTCCAAGAAGTATTAAGTTCAATGTAAGGTTTAAAAACAATCTCCAAGACCTAGGTGGGACCCATATGCCCAAGGTGGTGTATGATTCCTAGATCACTAGATCTGGAACACATAACCTCAAACATTGAATAATAATTTTTCATTTATTAAATGTCAAGATTATCCTAAGAAAATACATTAAATAAGGCTTGTGGATGCAAAATAGGACCAATTAGTACATAAAGAAGCCCAATTTTAGTATGGAGGACCCAAACAAGTGTGAAAATGTAAAGGGATACATTTCCCTACACTACATTTATCCCCCACTTTAGTGAGAGGAGGAACTTGCTTCAAACTTGCACTAAAGTAGACAAATTCACATTGAGGGGTTGTACCAATGCTAGTGAGATAGGATGACAACGCTCTAGAGGGATGATCAAGATCCTATGGAAAACTAACATAGGCACAAAAGTACACACATGTGAATGAAGTATGAAGCAACAACAAGGTACCAACATACACTGTCAAAGACATAAAGAAGAAAGAAAAAGGAAAAAGAGGGTGGATAAAGCCTCAATGGTCTATCTAACATGATGTGGATGAGGTCTAAGTTGTTTGTCCAAAAAAATTTTACAAGTGGAACACGATGTCCACTATGCAAACCAAACACATTCTCACAAGGGCTAGTGGAACCTTAGGCCATCCTCTAGGTGAGCCCCCAATGAGACACATACGCATGCCACCGATATGCACTCACACACACAAGAAAGTGGCTATGGGAAATTCATGCCTAAGTTCAACTTCCCATACATACTAACCATACCAAAGCTATACCTCCTAATAACTTTGATAAGGCGCCACACAACATGAACAACAAGATTCATGAGACAAGCAAAATTTTGTATGTTCACACTCATGAACAAACAAGATGGCTCTACAGGAAAGAAAAGTGTGTTATGCAAGTTGGTCATATAACAGTTATTGTAAATGAAAAATAGTCTAAGGTAAATTCAAAGGGGTTTTGCTTAGTCCATGTAAGGTCTTAACTTAGGGAACACCATGCCTAATGTTCCCAAGAGAGGACCAATTAAAGAATAGAAGATTCACAACTTAGGGAATGCACTGTGTTGCATCAAGCCACTAAGGGGAATATAATATGCTAAGAGATATCACACTTTTGAAGGATATTACACCCAATGTCACCACAAAGAGAAATATTTGTCCGTTGGATAGGACAATTGAGAGGGGGGGATGAATCATTTGTCATAGATTATAACCTTTAATTCAATTACCAAAACTAACACATAAACTGATTAAGTGATTAACCATCAAATGCAAGTGCACAAACACATTAACACCAGATTTATGTGGAAAACCCAATGAGGTAAAAACCACAATGAGGATTAACTCACACTATATAGAATATCAAAATTGATTACAAAAAGGCTCACTGCCTGAGAAAAGGCTCACTACCTGAAATAAGGACTCACTGTCCACAGGGCTACAACTTGGAGGGCTCACTACCACATAGATACAAAGAAGACAAAGAATACTTGCTACAGAGAGACAAAAATCCCAATACAACAAATATTCCACCACAATCACTGATCAACTCGCATGAATGATAGAGTTTTCCTTCTGGTCAATGCATCTGGAAACTCAACGTTAAGCTTCCCACTGAACAACCACACACTTAACTCACACACCTCAAGAATAGCATCAAGGTCACGTCTTCTCTTTCACTTATCTTTCTTCTTTTCTTATGTATAATTTTCATCACTAGCACATTATGTATTTATACTATCTCCAACCTTGAAAAGATACAAAGTCAGCCATCTAACTTCAACTTTCAATTTAGGTCAGTGCCAAACATCCTAAGGTGGAATTAGAATGAGCGTGACCCAAACACATGCTTCACCGGGATCCATAATAGATCCAACACACTTCATTAGCTTCAAAATTAGTGCTTGACACATGGTCAGCCATACCAGTGTAAAACACATAGATCAATTAAGCTCAATACATCCAAATGCCAAAGCAACTTCAATAGAACTAGGGCAACACAACTCTTGAACTATATGCCATAAGATTTCATTAAAGAGAAATCCAGACCAGCAACAATTCTCTCGGACCTCAATCAACACACAACAAAACATAGTTCACAAGCACCAAAACTAGCAACTTTCTTTTAATACAATTTTATCAATATCCTCGGCATATATAATCAATAGCAACTAGTAGATAACCAACTAACCAGTTGACATCAATGTCAACACTTCATTCCTTTTCCATTCTTGCAACAGTGTCGCATGAAGTAAGAAGACCACACAATCAAACATGAGTTGTAAGTGAAATGCAAAAAGAATAATGTCAATGTATGCCCCCACTTTAAAGGAATTGCTAAACACCATGTTGTGTGCAATTACTTTAATGTAGCAAATGATAAATGCCCAATAAGGACATGAGAGCTTATTTGGAAATCCCTATGCCAAGTCATATGTTTCCACATAAAGCTACGTCATGAAAATGGGTTGCCCCCAAAATGAAATCCCAAAATCACATAAGGGATCCATGGATTTGGGTTCAATATGTCTTTGCTACAATGTTGTTATAGAGCTCAGAAACATCATCATTCCCCAAATACTCATGGAATAGGAAGAATGACACAAAGAGAGCGAAAACAAAGAAAAGGTTTTGGGTCAACATGGAAGAGACCTAGATTTCTTGATGCCTTGCATCATCCCCAAAATGAAAACACAAGACAAAGAAAAGATAAAGGTTTTACGACATATAGAAGAATGTATATACAAATAAAGGAATGCACAAAGAGAGAGATGTGTCAAACAAAATGGTACGGGGAAATCACATTACACACATGCAATCAGACACAAAACAAAGATAAGCCTAGTAAGGCACATGTGATTATACCTATAGCAGTTCATTTGCATCCCAATATTATTCATCGTATGCGAAAGGCAGACAACTAGCCAAAGGGACAATAGCAAGTGCCAAACTAAGGGAAGCACCAAGTTCAACACTCTTGTTAGGATAATTTTTATTTAAATTCATAGAAGAGGAAAACAATGTATTCAACTCATTATGCACTTGTTCATCAATTTTAGCAATCTCATCATCATCTTCCAAGATAATCACAATGGGAGGTCGAATGATAATGTATAAAGAAGGTGCTTGCTCCTATTTTGGCTGCAATATAGGATATTTTTGTTGTGGCGAGGAGGGAGACTAATCGTGTATTGCTTCACTTAAGTTTGGATGTTGGTTTTTCTTGTTGTTTTCTTCATTTAACCTTCAAGAAATAGCACGACATCTACGCCTATGCTCTCTAGCATTTATTTTTATTTTGGTACAATTTTCAAGTTGTGTTTGTGTAGGAGTGGGTTTATCAACCATGGGTTTCTTTTCTTCAGAAGGAACCATGAGAGGTCATTCAACCACTTTCTCTTTAGCTTTGTAAACTTGTTTTATCTTAGGAGGCACAGCATGATTGTTTTGGTTGTCTCTTGGTCTTTTGTAGGAGATAGGAAAAGGATTTGTCTTGGGTTGGTCTTGGTTATTTGGAATTATTTTTGGTTCTATCATGGTTTCGTCAAGGATAAGAGGCTCAATCATGGGTTGAGGCATGTTTCGAAGGGATATTTCTGCTATGTATTTTTCCTTAAAATTTTGGTAGGATGTGCAAAAGAAATCTTCATGAGGTTTAATAGGTTCAATAGGTTCAGGCCAAAAGAAATCCAATGAAAGAATCCCACAGGAAGACATAGGATTAAAGCCACTATGATGCATAGTAAATATTTCATTGTCAAAGGGAAACCTTAAGCATTTATTCAGAACCAATGGGATGGATTTCATGGAGCGTAGCCATGGATAACCAAGCTTCACACGGAATTGATCTGATGTCAGCATGATGGAGAATGAGACATCTAATTATTTTGATCCAACTTTTAGAGGAAGGATGATCGAACCAATCATGGGGAAAGAAAAACCATTATGTGTTTTTATCCATGCTTTCAGTTTGTCATATGTATCTTGATGGAGTTCATGCACCAGTAAGAATTCTTTAGTGATCACATTCTCTCCATAGACGAGATCAATTAGTATCCCTTAGTGGGCTTGTCATCGATTCAGTCGGCTATGTAAAGGGGACCATCAGGTGCCTTTCTGATTATATCTCTAGATGAGAAAGCAATGTCAAGAGGTATTTTATTTTTGGCCTTATGAGGTTGAATTTTAATCAATCCAACCATATTATCCATAGGACTTTGTTCATTAGTATACATGTCAACATTCATCACATCATTCTTAGTTTCACTAGCTTTGACAAATGAAATGTTATGATTTGGCATGAGGTTGGTAAAGATTTGCAAGGTTTGGTTAGGAGGGGCAAAAGACTTATTACCTTGATCATTGACACCTCCAATTTGAATATGATTGGAATCAATGAGGTCTTGCACAAGATGTTTAAGGTGTTTACAATGTTCTATATCATTTCCATTTTGATGGTGAAAATGACAATAGGAATTTGATCTAAAGTTTAGAGGTAATGGCTTATTAGGATCAGGAGTTCTAATGGGAGGGAAGGAAATCAATTTCTTTTCTAGAAGTTGTAACATGGTGTTATGGAGGGTATTGGGTAAGGGAGTAAATTGTCTTTTCAAATCCCCAAATGTAAAAAGATTTTTCTTCTTTATAGCAGCCACTTGGGCATCAACATGTTGGGTTGGTTGAGGGGGATTTAGTTGAATAAAACCTTTATTTTGTTTCCTAAAAGGTTGATAATTATTTTGAGTTGCAGAATCATACTTTTTAGGATGGCTAGAAGTGGTTTTGTTTCACGACTCTTAACCAAGTTTTGATAATCACAAAGGGTGGTACACAAGTGTATGAAGGAGGGAAATTTCATCATACCAAGATTATCTTGCATCTTATTTTGTAAGTTCTCAATGAACATTCATTGAAGGTGAGGATTGGAAATCTTTATGTCATTTTGGGAATAAAGCAATTGGAAGCGTGAAACGAAGTCAGTAACTTTTTCATCATCCTTTTGCTTACATCTCATCAAATTAGCTAATGCCATCTTAGGAGTCATATGCACTTGGAAATGGTTGATAAATTCATCAACAAGTTCATTGAATGAATGAATTGAGTTATTTAGTAATGAGGAAAACCATTCCAAAGCGGTATCTTTCAAGGACCTAGGGAAAAGCTTAGCCAAGAACTTATCTTCAAGAACGAAATCACTGCATAAGGCAATGTAAGTGGAAACATGGTTAGAAGGATCTCCTTTCCCTACATATTTATCAAACCTATGAATCTCTATACCTTGTGGTATCGACGTTCTTAATATTTCCAAGGATAAGGGATTGCTTTTGACATAGTATGATGGTTGGCAATTTTGATTTTGGTTTATGGTGGAAATTTGTCATTGAAGGGATGAAACATTTTGTAAGATTTGGTTAAGGATGGCGTCATTGATTTTGTTTTGGGATGGAGGTGAATATGGTGGAGTTTTATATGTGTTTGAGGGTGAAGTGAATGGAATACTTATGGGAGGTAAAGTGGTAGGAGATATGACATGAGATTCCACAAAGGTACAAGGATTGCTAATGGAAATACCCAAGGTAGGAATGATAGTACTAGTAGGTTGCATCGTTGTGGTAAATTGAGGGATGATGTAGGTAGGAATAGAGGCAATGGTTGTAGGATGAGGAATTTGGGTTCCTCCTTGACTTTGAGAATTGTTCAAAGTTTGAGCACAACTAGTCGCCAAAAATTTGAGTTGTTACGCACAATCTCTATTCCTTTTTTCACTTTCAATCATTCAGTGTATGTTATCTATGGTGGGAATAGCAGTGTTGGAAATTTTTTTTGTACTCACTAGGTTTTTTAGGTTTTCCAATTCTTCATGGATTTGGATTATGTTTTCTTGAGGGACACTAGCAACCATTGTTTCAACACTTGTCATAGTACTTGAAGGTAAAGAGTTATCAAGGGTATGGTCCATCCCTAGTCAACTAGTGTCAACACTATGAGTGAAAGAGATAGATAACCCAAGACCCACTATGAGTGTGTTATCACGGGATGGCATGAGTCTCAAACTATGTCTCATTATAGTATTATCAATAAGACACCAAGTTGTAAAGCTCATGCAAAGCACAATCAATAAATGCAAGATAAATGCAATGAACATAAGATAAATGATATGATTTCATTTCAATTTTTATGTTTACAAATACACTTCAAATAAAACAAAATTAAGCTAGATCTAATGAAATGAATGAAACAAAAACTCAGCAAACTGAAACAGAGATCTAATAACAACAAGAAAAAGCACAAAAATGAAGTGTTTAATGTTGTAAAATGCAAATTCAGGTCTAATACTAGACTAAATCACCTAGATGGGTGAATGAGTCCCAATTAGGGTTTTTGGAAGGTTCAAATACTAAAAAATAGACTACACAAAATTCCCAGACTATAGGGACTAAATCGACCAGGTGGGTGAATGAGCCTCAGATTAAGGTTCTTACACCAAATTTAGTAAATTCTAAGTTGATGTTAAGGTTTCTAGATTGTATGTTCAAATGGTTTTTTGTAAGTATGGTTTTCCAATGAATTTAAATGATGAAAGATGCAAAAATTCAAACTATATTCACTTTTCACTAATGCAAGATTTAGAAGCCCTAAATGCAATTCAACTAATGCAAGTTATAATGAAAGGTTAATGCAAGCTAGATCTAGGACTACAATGTTCTCCAAATCATAAATAAAGGGTCTAAAGGTTGTGTTCACCAAAATGAACTGAAAGGATATAGGGTTCCACCTTTTGGGAGATGGAACTAAGCTTAGGACCTATTTAACTCTCAATTCATTAGGAAACCAAGATTCCTCAACCAAGTGACTCAATTGAGGGAAGGAAACAAGGGAGTTTCCTTAGGTTTGATTAAATGGAGGTTCGTCATTAAAATGAAGCTTCAAAGGAGAAATGAAAACTCTAATGCAGTAAACCCTAGAAACTTGAAAGCATTAAATCCAATGAACAAATAGAAATCATACATAAAGGAACCTCGTACACTGATGGATTTCAAACAAGACCTAAAACTCTAAAATTCTGCTTTTTGAAGTGCAATGGGACTCATATGCCAAGCTAAGCAATTTAGTCCTGCTACAAGAATCTGGGCATAATCTGATATCTTCTGTTGGTAAATTAAGATCTATAGAAAACTAGCAAAAATATGTATAGTATGACTCATACGCCCAAAGGGGCGATTTAGTCCTAGTATTGGGGTTTGACTGAAAATTTTAGAGCCTCTGGTGATCTTCTGTAGCTTTCATCTTGTCTGATCTCCAAGTCTAAAAGTCTGAATTCTGGTCTGTAGGTGAGTTTCCATGAAGATGAAAACTTCTTGACAACTTTGACAACTTTTGTAATTTTTTCTTCAAAAGATATTCAAGCTCTAAAATTCCTAGATATGAAATCACACATCAAGAGAGAAAAATGTCTTTGTGTTAGGGAATAGGGGTTTTCCTTGGTCAAACCCCATTTTGGTAATTAAACCTTGAAATGAAATGAAATAACATGAAGGAATGATGAATGAACAAATGCAATGTTGCAACTCACCAAACCCTTGAAATGAAGGTTGCAAACTTATGTGAAATGGCTTCAATGGATGTGGATCTTGACTCTTGATCTTGATATGAGATAATGTCTTTGAATGCTTTCTTGAATCATGAAAACCTACATCATAGATGTTAGCTAAAAAACACACATGATGCATGAAGACTTTGACATGATGCTTGAATCTTGAATTAATGCTCCAAAATGATCGATAATCAACTCTTGAATGCTCTTGAATGTTCTTTATCTCCTCTCATCAATTTTCTAACTTGTTAGGAGAAAATATGTGAAATAACCTTGTATTTATACTTGTTTATGCCAAATTTCTCAAAATTACAACACTACAAGCCGACATCAAATCTAGGATAATAAAATCCTGCCAAGAATTTGATTTAAAATAGGTCCTAGTTAAATTGGGAATCATATGCTAGTTGGGGTGTATGAGTCCCAGTGTCTTATACACATGACACAAACTCCAAGAAGTGTTAAGTTCACTGCAATGTTTAAAATTAGGTTTGGAGACCTAGGTGAGACCCATATGCCCAAGGTGGTGTATGAGTCCTAGATCACTAGATCTAGAACACAAAACCTCAAACATTGAATAATGATTTTTCATTTATTAAATGTTGAGATTATCCTGAGAAAAATGCATTAAATAAGGCTTGTGGATGCAAAATAGGACCAATTAGGACATAAAGAAGCCCAATTTTATCAAGGAGGGCCCAAACAAGTGTGAAAATGTAAAGGGATACATTCTCCTACACTACAAGGGGAGAATGAAGTTTTTTTCTATTTGTTTCTTGATGTCAAGTGAATGTCACTTTTTCTTGAAAATTTTAGCATTTCAAAATCTGTTGTTAAATTGATAAAAAAGTAATCAAAACAATTTTTAAAAATCTAAAAAAATTACAGTAATAAACTTCATCAAGAGTTCTACATTTTCTTAGTTTACATAATTTGAAATTTAAAACATGAAGACCACTTTTATGTCTAGTCGAAGTTGAGAATTTTTTTCATGTTGGTCGATTCCTTTATACAGTGTGACACAAGTTTGTATTTTTACCCTCTTTCATCCATAGGTCAAAACTTAATTTGGTCATTTATCCAACCATTCATAGCTTTATGTTAATCAACCCATCATCACTAGACCCTACTTATCCCTTTGAGGTTTCTTGAATCTCAATCATTCTCATCATCCTGTCCATAGTTACCCTAATCTCAAAATTCTAGTTTAGGTTTAACTATTATCCCAATATCATCTTTTGAGATTTTAGGATTTTATTGAAGTCACTTAGGTCTATCATCATTCATACCCCATCATCATTCATCAATTATCCCTCCACCATTTTCACCCTAGTTAGATTATGATTCAACCTAAGTTATCCTTTGGGTGTTTTGATCTCTTATCTTTTCATTCTTTCATCAACAGTTGGTTTTAAACTCATAAATCTAGTTTAAGATTAACTCTTTTCTATTGTCTTCCTCAATTTCGTCTTTCAGAGATCTATATATCTCTTTTGATTACTTTGGTTAACTATTATCTTTCAAGTTCAAAATCCAAAAACCCATAACCATACACCATTTATCCTCACTATCCTTAACCATCCATAATCCATAATCATATCCCATTTACCATCTCTCGTTCATCATTTGCATAATCATTTGAAATCAAAAATCTAAAAAAATAGCATCATTTGCATAATCATTTCATTTTAAAACTTCAAAAATCCAAAAAAAATCAAAATCCAAAATCCAAAATTCTTAAAAAATTGAAAAGCCAAAAAGGAAGTATTTGATTGCTTGTCCTAATCCTTTGCTAGTATTTATCTAGATCCTACCTTCATCCACCAACTTATCTATCCAAACCATCCCATTTTTAATCCTAATCAAAACTCACAACCATGTCTTCATTTTACCTTGATCTTCTTTGTAGTCAAGTTGAATATTGCATGCTCTATAACCTATCGGTCAACTCTTCATACTAATCACCCACAACCCCTAGTCAACCATCCATCTACCCCTTATATCAACAACCTACGAGCCCTAATTATCCATAATCTATATATCCTCAATATCAAGAATCGGTTAACATAATCCATACCATTGATCCCCAACAAACATTCATTAGTCATCCTTATTCTAACCATGACAAGGGAAACCAATCTTCCATCCAAAGCCTTCCACAACACCAAACCATATCACAAATCCCCATTAGTATAGCCTCCACCTCCTCTCGCAATCCCTCATCCCCTAAGCCATTACAATCCACTGCATCCCAATCCACAAATCCTTCCAATAAAAGCACATCTAGTAATGATCTCTGAGGACTACTAGCAAAGTATTTTCCTCAAAATAAATTCAAGTAATCCACTCCATCCCAACCCACGAATCTATCCAAGTGTAATGGAAAGAATTTTCACCCTAGGAAAATTCCCCATTTATTTACCCCTACCTTAGAAAATATAAACCTGATGATACAAAATCCACTACCACTACCTTGTCCCTTCTACCTGGTTGTGTCTTTTTGTGTCAGTGGAGTCCAATTTTTGTTAGGGATGTGCATGTGCCACATGGACATCTACATGCCACGCTATCATCTTGACAGGAATCCTACCCTTGGAATCTGTAGAACCGTTACATTTTCCATTGGTTATGAAAGGTAACGTCCTCTACCTCCCTTGATTGATGAAAATTGGCCTCTTGCCTCCATTTTTCCAATTCAAACTCAATTCATTCTCTCATTCATTATTTCATGCTCTCTCTCACATTCTAACACTTCACTCTCTCATTCTCACTTCACTCTTGCTTCTACACCATTTTTCTTCTTGTTTCAATATCCTCACTTGGCTCCAAAAGGGTATTCTCATTGCAACACTATTGTCATTGTTAGATTGCCAAGCCTCATCTTCTCTACATGGAAATTTCACTATATCCCCTCATCTATTGGCCTTGAAATCTTGTAGTTGGGAAGGTAACTTTGTATCCTTCTATTTGGTTGCATCATCATGCTTATTGGATAGCATTTCAGTTGTGTTTGCTTTCTATCTAGTTGTACTACTTCCTTTCTACTTTCTTTATCAATTTTTATATCTTGTGGCATTTTGATTTTTCATGGAGGTGGGAACACCAAAATGGGGGTCTAACTGAGGTAGACCTCAAATACAACCCAATATTTTTCATGTTTCTATGTGTGTAGGCATGTTTGAGTGGATCTAATCAAATAATCAAGTTGTGGGAAGCATGATACCTTTTCCTACTATTTTTGTCATTCTTGTTTCTAGAATAGTTTCTTTTCAAGCATTTTTCTTTCCATATTTTTTATACTTTCTGTCAAATTTCAAAATATAAATAGTTAGATAGTTAGTAAGCTCTTAGTGTTTTCCTTTTTTTTTGGACCTTTCTCTGTACAGGGTGCCAGTGCATCCCTAAGATGTTAATTTGTTGCATTGGAGTCTGAGACTCGTGCTACCATCCTTAGACAGTGAGCTATCTAGGAAGTAGATTGAAACCTTTGTAGTTGACTCTTCTGACTCTATAAACACCTGGATTTAGTAGAAGGAAAGCAGTGTACTTCTTGCCCTTCCTTTTTAGCCTTTCTTCCAACTTTTTAAACTGTTTGAGGTAGTTTAGGGTAGTTTCTTCCTTGGGACTCTCCCATGACCTAGAGTTCCAGTGGTGATGAATCCCCCTTCTCTACATTTTGTATGAACCCAATATGAAATTCTTATTTTTGTTTCTTAGTGTCAAATATGCTTCTCTTGCATCCTAGGTGCATTATAGACTCGTGTGTTGTAAATATTTATGAGCTTTATAACTCAGTCGACAACCTACGGACACGTTGTTAGAAGAATCTTATGACACATAGAGATGGATCCTAAGAAGGTCACTACTAGTCTAACCCTTGAATAAGTGATGTCAAGAACAAATACAAATTTCTCTAGTCCTTTTGGGGAAGCTCCTTGAATTCTTGTGCCTCCTACTTCTCCTTCTACTTCATCTATGGAGGAAGAAGATGCTATTGAGATCCTTGGGAATCAGCTTCTTTCCCTATATATGAGACTTGAGGAGTTCAAGAAGTGCTTGGAGAAAGAAAAAACTTTGGCCAAAGTAGCTAAGGTTGTTACTACATTGAGAGCTATATTAGATAAGGATCAGAGAGGTGTGAATTTCTTTGAGGCCTTGCAAATATTGTGGACACTCACGTCCCAGCATATAAGTCTAGATCATCCACTGTTAGAGATGTAGGCTATGAGACCACTGAAAGATAGATAAAATTCTTGATGCCTAAGGTATTTGTGTACATGGTTGAGATTGGTCCTTCTATTGATACCACCTCTGGTCTATAGCCAACCCCCACCTTTAAAGAAAACAAGGTACCCTTGGGCTTTATCTCTACCACCCAGGATGCTCCTAGTGGCAATCTTGGAGTCCACTTTGGTTCAGGTGGTAGAGTCTCTACTAGAATGGGGGTTGGTGGCTCTGGTGGTTCTGGTGGAGGTTCCTCTAGTCATGTTTCATCTTCTGACCCTATCTTAAATTCCTTGTTGTAGAACATGGGTCAGATGCAAAACTAACTAGTGATCCTATTCAGTGCTACTTCTCAACCTATCTTTCAACCTTTATTTCACCATACTCCTTTTTTTATTGCTATTTTAAACACTCTCATCCCCTAGGGGATGGAGATTCCTACATTTGAAAAATATAGTGGTTGTGGAGACCCTTAGATGCACATTTCAGTATTCAATGCACTATGTGCACTAATTTATTCCACCACAATGCTCTAATGGCTAAACTCTTTCCAAGATCCCTTAAGGACATTGCCCTTGATTGGTATTGTTCCTTACCGGTTAACTCTATTTTCTCATTTGCTTAGCTCGTAAACCAGTTCTTCCAATAGTTCTAGGTTAATATTAGACCAAAGATGACCTTTTCAGATCTCATCCAATATAAGCAAGGGGATCAGGAGAAGGTACCTAATTTTAATGCTCAATATCAAGCATTATTCTCTCAAATCCCCTACCCTTTTCCTAACTTGGATGTACAAAAGGTTTTCATTAGCAACTTACAAAAATCATGGCAAGAGGAGTTTTCCTTAATGAAATATCCTTCTTTTGCACACATGTGTGCCACATTGTGTGAATACCAGCAAATGGTGGCATAGTTTGTGGGTTCATCCTCATGCTCCCATTCTGATAGTTGATCTATAGTGTCAATTTGTAGTGAAAACAAAGTTGTTGTGAATGTTGTCTCTTCACCCAAAGATAAAGGTTTGGGGCACAACATACACTCATGAAGCTATCAAAGTCCTATACTATTTTTTTAAAGAATTTGTTAAAAGATAAAGTCTTAACATTGTCAGAACCTTGACCTTTGATGGATCCCTATCCTGATTGGTATGACAAGAACCAATTTTCCTAGTTTCATCGAGTACATGGACATGATACCAAGCAGTGCATGCACCTACGACATGAAATCTAGGATTGCATCGATGATGAGACTATATGTCTTGATGGAATGAATTAGAATTCCAATAAATCTACATGGAAAATGCTAACAATGAACTATAAATCTACACTGATATGTTTCCATCTCATTTTGCAAACTTGGCAATTCAATCTTTTGCATCATCTGAAGTAGACCCATCTAAGTACATAAATATGGTTTTATTCACACGTACTCCTCCCCCCAAAAATATGAGTGCTACACCTGACATAAAATTTACCTCTCATGATGAGCCTATCAATAAAGAACTCTCCCCTTTATACATCCCCACCCAAATCAATGAAAATGTTCTAACCGGTATTTTAGTTGATTCAACGAGTCAGGTTAATGTGGTAATAAAGGAGACATTTTTCATAAATGGTTGGCATAGGGAGAAGTATGAAGAATTGGAGACCACCCTCCATACACATGATGGACTCTCAATTTCTCCTTTAGGCTCTATTTCTTTGTTAGTCTTGGTAGGACCCAAGACTATCGATACTTCTTTTGTTATCATTCTGGAGTCTAATCTATTCTAAGTTAGGCTAGGTATCCCTTATCTTGTCTCTGTGAATGGTGTCACCTTCATGGTTCATAAATGTTTAAAATTCATTCATAAAGGTTATGTGCATGTGGTACACAACATGAGTTATAAACCACTAGTGTCACTTGGGGCTTTTGCACTAGATCACTTCTGGCCTACTGTGGTTGGACCTCTCCCTCCTAGGGGAGATTTTCTATATAAGTCTTATATTAGGTATAAGACTGGGGGATCAAGGTCAAAGCTTAGTTATCTGGTATCTCCCTATGTAGTCTCCATGAAGGCTTCCATGATTGTGCAGCAGCGAGCTGCTGCTTCCACCAAGAAAAAGGGGAAGGAGAAGCTTGCTCACGCTCAAGGGCATTCTTCTTCTTTCATATCATCTTCTCCCACTTGTGCTCCTTTTCCTAGTCTGGCCTCTTCAAATCCTGCTCCCATGCCTCACATGGAAAGTATGATGGTGCTTGCATGGAGAAAATCTTTAAGAGTTAGGTCTTTAAACTTCTTGTTTTTCCCATGGTTCCTAGGCTTGTTGTCTATGGAAAGGGGAAAGTTCCTCATGGGGTTGCTCCTATGTCTCAACCTCCATAGCTAGTTCCTATTTCTCTTCATGTTCCTCCTACCCCTGTACTTTCTCCTACTCCTTCCTAGGAGCCTACCCTTCTACCAGACATGGTTACAAAGGATACTCATGTGGTTGAGTAAGAACCTTTGACCTCTTCTCAAGCCACATCTTCTAGCACTCATAGCTAATGTAATTAGCTTGCGCATAAGCACAAGCACCAGAAAAAGTCTCTCACTACTAAATACATAGCCTCGTAAAAGATGAAGGGGGAGCAAATGGCCCCCATTTTTGTATCCTCTTATGTTGCTTTGTCTTCTCTTGTTATCCCTACTTCAATTTTAATCACTTCTATTCCACTCCCATCTCCCCCAAAAATTGTTGATGATACTCACCCCAAAAGGGTACAATTTTTCATCGATCCTTCCATGGAGTCTCCTCTTTTGATGTCCCTTTCAAACATCCCTCCCATTTCCTAGCTCATAGACATGTCGAACACCACGATGGTGTCTATTGTGGCTTTTTCTTCTTCCTCCTCACCTTCTCCTTCTTCTATGGGGATTTCGCACCCTCCACTGAAACGTAAGTTGGAGGACGACCTCACCTCCAATGGAGGTTGGAAGAATGGGTCACCTTCTTCAAAAGTGAGTTCTATTCTAGCTTGTGTCAGCCTTGTGATGAAGGTGACCCCTGCATCCCCTGAGTTTGCCACTACCCCTCTCAATGAGGCTGGAAGTGGATATCGAATGCCTTCTTCCTCTCCCACCCGGTTAATACATGGCACTCTAGTGAAGTGCATGTTTAACTCAATGGATGATATCTTGGCTTTGTCCTCAATCTTCGCAAGATCGATGACCTTTACCTCACAAGAGCTCAATGAAGAAGACCTTGAGGGGCCTTATTCCTTTGTCCTTGTTGCAATATATTCAAAGGGTACTTCCCTCGCTATCTCACCCTTGCAGGATCATCCTCCCTCCCCCTATAATGATTTATATTGGGAGCAGGACAACATGTTGGTTGATGAGGAGGGTGGTACCTCTTCTTTATCTGTAGACTATATTGTTTGCGTGTTTGTGTTCCCATGTGCTTTTTTTTAATATTTATTATCCTACCTGGAGGACCCTTGCTACCCCCATAGGTGGTTGGTTATAGGATTGGAAAAAAAATTTTGAACTTCTATATGTAATCATCATTCTTCTATATGTTGAAATATAGAAAAATGGTGTAGGGTTTAAACACGTAGGGTTTAAACGCGCAGGGTTTTATACTAAATTTGGGATATTTCACCAAGCTTACTATAAATAGAAATGGAAAATGGGGTGAATGAACCTACCTATTCTTCTATTTCATTTAGGAAATGAGATCCCTCAAGTTAAAATCCACTTTCAAACCTTAGGTGAGTGAATTATTTGATGAATCCTGCAATTTCCCTTTTTGTGTTACGACGGGGTTCTAGGTCAAAGAATACTTTGGGTAGAAAGATTAAAAATAGAAAATCAAACCCAAAATGAAATCTATAACTTACCTAGATTAAAAATAAAACTAAAGGAACCAACAAAGTTTTTGGAAAATATGGAAGGGATAAATGTTGTGTACCTCTCACAAAATGATGTTTTTAGAAGTTGTCTAAGGACTCATTCGCCCTATGGCGAATGGGTCCTTTGTAGGGATTTTCAAAATCTATTTATGGGTCCTCTACTCCTATGTATGCACTTGTATATTCCCAGGTTTCATAGTCGGATAGTCAAAAATAAATCTGGGATCTAAGTTTCTGTGAGATGACAACAAAGGTGACAACAATGCAACTTTGCAATTTTGCACTTTTGAGATCTTCAACTTTTCTTCAACCTCTAAATTTGCAACACACAAAGAGAGGGGAAAAATGTTTGTTTTTGGGTGAATGGGGGTTTTCCTTATTCAAACCCTATTTTGGTAATCAAACCTTGAAATGAAATAAAACATGAAAAAGGGAATGAAGAATAACCAAATATATGCTAACACTCAACAAACCCTTGCATAAACCTTGTAATGCAAATTTGCAACTTGAATGAAATGGATTCAATGGATGTGGATCTTGAACCTTTAATCTTGCTTGAAATAATTCTTTGAATGCTTGAATGGATCATGAAACCTACATCACCATACTAGCTCCAATAACATGCATGATGCAAGAAGACTTTGACATGACAATTGGGTCTTGATTGTTGCAATAAATCTTCAATAAATTTATCTTTGAATGCCTTGAATTTTATTTGAAATTCTCTTTATCATCAAATTTTCTATAGGAATGCTCACTTCAAAATATTAGATTGCTTAGATGAAACTTAGTGAAATAACCTTATATTTATAGATAGGTATCCTCAATTTCCCAAAATTCAAATATCACAAGCCAGCATATAAATATAGATTTGAAAACATTAAAATACCATGAAAAACATAATTTTAATTTAGGTCCTAGGTCCCTAACCTAGGACACACATTACTCAATGAGGAGTGTTATGTTAAGGCATTAATGAATGTCAGGTTTCCTCTTTGGAAAATACAATTAAATAGGCTTGTAAAATGAATTAAGGGGCCAATTAAGTAAAATTAAGTGCAATTAATTAAAGGATCCCTAAATAAGTGTGGAATTATAAAGGGGTACACTTTACAACACCAAAAATAAGTCACAATTAAGTCCAAATTAACATTAATTCCAAATTAAGTGTGAAAATGTAAAAGGGATACATTTTTCTACACTACAGTTGTAAAAAAAAAATTGACAATTGGGGATGATGAAAAGCATTGGGGGAATTTAGGCCCTCTTCCATGTTGACACAATTTTTTTTGTCTTAGTGTTTTATTCTTCTTGATCTGAGTACTTTGGGGATTGATGATTGTTCGTCATATAACGTATTATATCTATTTGTATTTATGAATAGATATGGCCCCAAACTCTCAGATACCCCTACCTCTCTTGATTTATTTGTCTATATCTACTTCTTGATATTGTGATTATTATGTGTTGTCCCTCATGTGTGTGTGACAACATACCATGAAATACATCTCGTCATGTATTGCATGCCATGACATCTCTACCTCTCCTTTCTCTCCTTAGGATACCATGTGCTCCTCTACATAGCACACGCCATCCTAAGGGGGGGCTACAATGATGTTTTGATTTTCAATTTTGGTGGATTCCTTTGAAAAGGATTCTTGGGTTTAAAATTTTAAAATGAATTCCTTTATGAAAGAATCCCTTATTCAAACTCATCATTTTCCAAAATGTTAAATTCTCCCAAGACTCCTGGATGAAATTTTATTTCGAAAAGGGTTCGTATTTGAAAGGATCTAAAAATTTTCCTTTGAAAAAGGAGTACTCTTTCTAAAACAAAAGAATCTAAAAACTTTCCTTTGAGAGGGAGTATTCTTTCCAATGGCTTCCTTGAAGAAAGGATGTTTCAAAAGGACCCCTTGATGACAGAATCATTCATGGAAAATGTGAATTTTTTCAATCAAAGTGTTCCTTTGAGTAGACCCCTTGGTATCTTGAAGGGTTCCCAAAGGAACCTGTTATGCCTTGCACAACCACCCCATTTTATTCTGGAACAAAATGGGTCCCCCTTTTTTCTTTCATTTTCTTCACTTTTGGTTGTCTGGTTTGGTCTTAGGAGTTATTTTCTTTTCCCCTTGATTTTTTCTTTTGTTTTGTTTTATTTGTTTCTGCTTCAACCAGAGTTGGGTTTCCTTTTGTTAAAATTGAAGGCATGATGAACAATAGTGTATTTTATATATTTTGAGGACTTATGGAGGCATTTTTGTTGTAGGATTAAATCATACACCTGATGATATTTCTCAAGGAACTCAGTTGGAAAGCATACCTCAGTCACATTTGGTATAAAACTCTTCAAAGGATAAGGTCGCTGAGACCAGCTAGATGTCTTGCCGACTGGCAGTTTGGTTATGTTCATTTGAAATATACCGGTCGGCTAGACATTTTAATCGCCATGGGTTTTTATATATCTCACAGACCAAAATAAGTCTCACCGACTGTTGCACATAAGGCTAGCATCGCTGAAAGAATTTGGGTTTGGGGAGAAGTCTTCCTGACTGATAGAAGTCTCAGTGAAAGGTTGTGGCTTCGGGGTAAGGTCTCACCGAAGTGGGATGCTTTCGGGGAGATGTCCTGCCGACACAGGGGAGTCTCACCGAAACATTTGCATTTGGCATAATGTCTTGCCGACCGAAGGAAGTCCCACTGAAGGAAGGGTTTGAGCTCAGCAAGAGTGGGATGATCTCGGCATAATTTTTGGTCGACTCGCTGGCGTCTTGCCGATAGGAGGTGCCATCGCTATGAAGACTCGGCGACCAAGTGGAGTCTCCCCAAAATGAAATGAGCTCGCCGAAAGGAGGCATCATCACTATGAGGTATAGCCGAATGATCGTGGTCTCTCCGAAAAAGGAGGGGTCGATGTAATGTCTTACTGATAAACGGTGGTCTCGCCGAAGGAAGTTGAGCTTAGCATGATATCTCGTCGATGATGGTATGTCTCCTCGAAGGTCTTGTGGCTTCGCTGTAACGTCTTGCCGATAGTGATGGACTTTCCAATGGAAAGGGATATTAGTATGACCAATGGGAACTCGCTATGACCTCTAGTCGATGGTTTTTTGTGATATCGATATAAATTTTGCATTCGATATGATGTCTCATCGACAGTTGTATGCTATGTCGATGCTGCTGTAGAGTATAATCACATCGGAGAGACACGAAAAGTTTCTCATTAACATGTGATTTCATTTGAGTAGCCTTTCACCACCTAGAAAGCCTAAGTGGCATGCGTTCAAACAATCAGAGGGAACTAAAGGCAAACCATTGGTAGTTTGACTGATTGACTACCTCTGTGAAGAAGATCAACAAAATGTGCGCGGCATGGGTCGGCTGGGTGAAGTAATGGTGTTTGGATCTAATAGGGGAGGTCGGATGCTGCTTCTCGAAGATGGTCAACTTTCAAAAAGATCTTGAGCACAAGAAAACCGAAAGGAAGAAACCTCAAGTTGCAATGACAACTCGGATCTCTACTGGAAAAAGGTAGATTGATATTAATGGCTATACTCCAGGGCATTCAAGGCAGCTCTGATGGAAGTTTGAGGGTGGACGCAGAGGCCAAAAGTTAATGCGATTATTTCAAAAGATCTTTCTGGAGGCCATTCCTGGAGTGATCCTTCACCAACATGGATAGCGGAGATACACATTTAATGTAGAAGTAACTTGATTCAAAATATCTAAGGGCGGATCTTTCTGGAGGCTGATATTTTTGTAAACCCTAAAACAGGGGCCGACTTTATTTTTGGCACATTCTGTATATATGGCACTTTTGTCTCTTTTAAAAAGGGTGATTTTTCAGGGACAAGAGGAGTAGAAAAAAGAAGGATATATAAAGAGAGATAGAATTTGAACAGTAGGAATTTTCTAAAAGTAGAGAAACTTAAGAGTAGAATAGAATAGGAGTTAGATTTGACAGAAGGCAGTATTGTATCCTTCTGGTTCTCTTAGTATAGATGGAAACAATCTGAAGACATAGGTTTTCTGTACACTGGTGATTGTGCGAGATTTGTAAATGTTGCTTATCTATTTCACTAATAGTAGAAGCAACCAGCTTTAAATCTACTTCATATTGTGTTCCTAAATGGTATTCATCTTTAGTTAATCATTCAATTTGAAAAGCTTTCAAGGAATGAAGTTTTATTTTATGTTTTGTTTAAATAGTGATTTGCAATTTGCTGTTGAAATTAGCACTGTGAATGAATGAAACTTTATGTTAATCACAAGTTGATTTTGTTCTCTAGTTTTAGTTAGCAATTCCTTGAAAGGTAGCAAGTCTGGTTAAAGTTGGATGAATTTTCATTCTCTTCGATTCCAAAGCTCTCATCTATCTTTTTTTGTTTCTTTAAAAACCCTAGTTAAAGTAGGTTTAAATTTATGTCTGATCTTAGAACAATCCAAAAGCTCAACACTAGCAGGCCCCTTGAACATTATAGTTCACATCAACCATTGAGTGAAATCAGCACAGTAGAGAACCGATTACCAAGACCTTGGGAGTTAGATATCCATGCGTTATTCTTTCTCTTTTAGGAGAGTAGAATAGTAATATTCTATGTACTATTGTTGTGCTCGTCAGAACCATCAACAGAAATTGGCGCTAGAAGGAGGGCCTAGAAGAGAAAACTGGATAATACTGGGTTTTCTCACCAGAAAGGTCCCGTAGGGTTCTTCGATCAGCTGAAAATCCACCTCCTTTGATAGAACTCAAGACCCCAATAAGACACAAGAGTCACAAGACTGGGGCAACCATCATACCACCTTTGTCAAGTCCGCTCACTCCACCAGGCTTTTCACCAATACCCCAGTGGACACCTATCAATCCATCTCAAGTGCCATCACAGCTAGTTCAACCCATCCAACAGCTAGCTCAACCACCACCACCACTACCAATGGCATTTTTTCAAAATAATCCCTCTCCATTGGGGACTATTCTTGGAGGCTTTCATGATATGCCTAAGAATCCTAAGAAATTATGTCCCAAATACATTCATGGTGAATCAAGGAGTGTTGAAGAGCGCATACAAGCTTTTAAGGATGCTTGTACCAGAGCTCAGATAGCTCACCATGATGTAGTTTGTAGGTTGTTCCCTTGTTCCTTAGGTGATATGGTGTACAACTGGTACCTAAATCTTCCTCAACACTCTATCCTAAGCTAGACAGACTTGGAGAATGCTTTCATCAATTAGTTCAGAATTTACATGGATCCAGCCATTTTGTTCCACCAATTTGCTACCATTAGGAAGGAGCCAAGTGAACCTTTGCCCTTGTTTAATACCAGGTTTGAACAAATGTATAGGAGACTACAGGACCCCTATCTAGTCGCTGAGAATAGTGCCATTCAAGCATACTTTAGAGTTGTAGACCCTTTGCTTGGCCTATTCCTACAAAGGACATATCAACCAGCAGATATTGATTCCCTGTCTAAAGTTTATCATCTAGCCATCAAGCTGCAACAAAAAATTAGCTCCCAACAAGGAAGTTTGGGAGGAGGTTTTCCTTCAATGGGGTATCAGATGCCTAGCCCAACCCCTTTATTCAATACTGTCCCAGGGATGTCCCCTTCCCATTATGGACCTATATCCAAGTTGTAGACTCAGTCTCATGTTCCATTCTTTGCCAATGGAGCTCCTAACTTCTTTCAACAATCACAGGCTCATAATAGTCCGCATGGTCATCATAACCAAACTGGAACACCAAATCATGGTGATCAGCCACTTGTTGTTAAGAATGTTGAAAGTGAAAAGACAGTTCAACTCACAAACGAGGTGGATACCCTAAAGAAAACTCTGTCTCAAGTCATGAATGACATGGCTCGGCTTAGATTGAACTCTTCTCGAAACCAAGGTAATTATCCTAATTAGAGTAATAACAATCAAGGTAATTATCAAAATCATAACAATCACGACCAAAGGAGTTATCAAGGCTAAAAATGCCCTAACCAAGGCTATCAAAACCAAAATAGAGGATATAACCAAAGGCCAAATAACAACTGACAATGGAATACAGGGCCAAATAATGGTGGAGTTTCTCACGTTTATCAAGCTAATGAGGAAAGGTCACATACCACAAATGTGGTTGACCTTAATTTTATGACTAACTGGTGCAGGGTGCATGATACTGCAACCCATTCTGAGGTAAACTACCCTGAAATGGAGAAAGTTGTCAAGATGGCACATGCATATGCCCAAACATTCCAAGGGAATTCAAATAAAGAAGGTGGCTCAGTAGATATAGCAATGACTTATGACCTCTTTGAGGAAGAACCTTCATTCCCAATGCAAAATGAGAATGAACTAGAGGAGGATGCATATGATGCCCAAGCCTTTCAGACGAAGGGAGGACACTTCCTAAGAAATCAGAATAAGGGTTTGTTCACTACATCAGCACTGCCTAATCACATGGGGCCTCTGAATCAAAGAGTTGATAACAACCCTCCTCCACCAAAAGGTCCACCTGACTTCCATAACAAAGGTAATTCACCTGGTGTTGTTAGATGTAATGCAAGCTATAACATAGAATTTGATATTGTTACTAAGATGCAGAGATAGAAAACCTCTTTATCATATTTTGACATCCTAAAGTGGTGCCCTGCTCAATGAGAGATAGTGCTGAAAGCTTTGGAGCAAGCTAATAAATCAAAAGGGAAAAACAAGGTGGCACCTACTGCAAACATGAACGCATATTTTTACAGAAGCAAGGTAGGTACCCCACCATTTCTTTTAAGTTTAAGAATCTATGGGAAGAATCTACATAATTGTTTGCTAGATTCAAGGGCTTCTGGCAATGTTATGCCATTTTCTATATGTAAGAAATTGGGATTGAACCCTATCCAAACAAACAAGAAGGTCATCCAACTAGATAAAATAGAGGTTAATGTGGTTGGAGAATTGAGAAATATACATGTGCAAGTAGGATCTAACCCTAGGATTTTCACCAATATAGATATTCAAGTAGCAGATATTCCCGAGACTTACGGTATGCTGTTGAGCAGAGATTTGATGAAAAGTATAGGGGGATATCTCTCCCTTGACTTTTCACATATGTGGCCACCATGGAGGGGAATTCCTATGCATATTAGGATTGAAAGTGAACCTTGCCTCAAGCATGTCATCACTGAATATGATTGTCCCAATGAGGTAGCTTATTTTGAAACTGGGATAGGGGTTTACAAAAGAGAGGAAATTTTGACCTTTTCGGTTCTTGATACCAAAGATTTGTCAACACAAAAGTTCCCTGATCCCACGATTAATGAAAATCAACAGGCATTAATCAGGAAGCTGCAACAAGATCAATTGGTCTTAGGGGAAGATATTGATTTGCAAAGTCTTTTACTCCCTAATTGGTGTAGGATACACTACCAAAATCATTCGGAATTGACCTGCCAACCCTACATTAGCATTGTAAATCATGTTTCCCAAGCTGAGGAAACTAGCCTAAGTCACCTTGAGACCACTGCAGATCACTTCTCATTTGAAGCCAAAGATGCAATAATGTTAACCAGGGATAAGATACCTTCAAAGGAAGTGCCTTCTCGAATTGAACTTACCCTAGTCACATTTCGAAACCAGCATATTTATGAGGAACAACCCCAAGGTTTGCTCGATACTCCTGTACTCACAAGTATACCAAAACCCAAGGGATTAATCAAAGATGTAAGTGAATGTCAGAAGGATAGCCACAGATTATATGATATATCTGTGCAGGAATTGGAAATTACACCTGAGGAACCTATTGAACACTCGTTCCCTATATTTGATGCAAAAGATCAAGTAGCCCCACCTATGGCTCATTCTATCCAAATGCTCACAATAACCTCAAAAGGATCAACTCCAGCTCATGATCAGCTGTGGTCCCTCATGTTTGATGGATCCAAATCCAAAACAGGCTGTGGTGTTGGGATTGAATTAACTAGCCCAAAAGGAAAAACTTTTTTTGCTTCTTACAGGTTGCAGTTTGGATGCACTAACAACATAGTAGAATATGAAGCTCTAGCTCAGGGGCTGATGTTTTCACATAAGAAGAAAGTTACTGCATTAATGGTTAAAGGAGATTCAAAAGTAGTTATCAAGCAAGTGCACAACCAATATACATGTCACAATAGAAGGCTCGTAGCTTATAGAAATTGGGTATGGAACCTAATTGAAGACTTTGATGCTTTTTGGATTAGTTTAATCCCTAGAGAGGAGAATCAGATAGCTGATTCATTAGCTGTTGCCACAAGTACCCTAGAACCCATGCAAGGCTCCAAGCTTAAGAGATTCTCAGTAGAGTTGATTTCCACCCCGGTTGTTCCTGATAACATCAAGAACTTTCAGTTTTTTAATGATGATCAACATATTCTTGCTTTTCTAGCAAGCTTAGATATTTTGGAAGGACAGATCATTTACAAGTCCAACATGGATCAAGGAGATTGGAACCCTGAAGATTGTGATACAGAGGGGGTCCTCAATTTAAAAAGTAATAGTATTCCCAAGGGAATGGTGGCCTTAGAAAGAATTTTTGATTCAGACTCAAGGACTCAGGAGAGGATATCAGTCGAAGATAATGGAGGTGAATATGAAACTATTAACCTAGCTGATTCTGGCCCAGAAAGAAACATTTACATAGGGAAAGCTTGCCCTGAAGCAATCAAAAAAGATATACTGAGGGCACTAAAGAAGGACATCACTGCAATAGCCTAGGGGTATGAAGATCTGAAGACATTTGATGCCTCTATTATTACTCATACTATTCCTTTGAGGCTGGAAGCTAAACCATTTCAGCAGAAACAGCGTCCTGTCAACACCCTGATCAAACCACTGATCTTTAAAGAAGTTCAGAAATTGCTTTCTACAAGAATAATCTTCCCTCTATGACATTCAACATGGGTGGCTAACTTGGTTCCAGTCCATAAGAAAAATGGAGAGATCAAGCTATGTGTAGATTTCAGGAATCTGAATAGAGCTTCAGAAAAAGACAACTACCCACTCCCTTCTCTGGACGAAGTCTTGCAAACTGTCAATGGGTCTCAGATGATTTCATTCTTGGATGGTTATTCTAGATACAATTAGGTGATTGTTAATTATGAAGATAGGATGAAGACAACCTTCACTACTAAATGGGGAACATTTGCTTACAGAAGGATGCCATTTGGTCTGATAAATGCTGGAGCAACCTTTCAGCATGCCATGGACATAGCATTCAAAGATCTGATTGGTAAATGCATCATCGTTTACATGGATGACCTGACAGTATTCTCTAAAGATAGACTAAACCATATTGCAGACTTGGCTAAAGTTCTTGAAAGATGTATCCAGTATGGCGTCTTCCTAAATCCTAAAAAGTGTGTGTTCGGGGTTTCTGAAGGGAAACTTTTGGGACACATAATCTCAGAAAGAGGAATATTGATCGATCTAGACCGAGTTGAGTCCATTCTAAAGATAACCAGGCCAGGAAGCAAGAAGGATATGAGATCTTTCTTTGGAAATATCAACTTTGTGAGAAAGTTTATCATAGGTTTTGCCAAAATTGTTAAGCCATTGAATGAAATGATGAAGAAAGAGGCTAAAACATAATGGAGTAATGAGGCAAAGGCCATGTTTTATCAAGTCAAACAATCCATTTTGGAAGTGCCAGTCCTCACCAGCCCTGGCTATTTGAACATTCCTATGCAGTTGTCCTAACTCAAAGAAGAGAAGAGGGAGAGGAGAGGCCAATCGCCTTCATGATTTCTCCATATAAGAATGTTGAAGTTAGGTACCCACCTCTTGAAAAACAAGCTTTTGCGCTGGTTAGAGCTATCAAGAATTTCAGACATTACATCCTCTGAAGTTAAATTATTGTTGTAGTTCCTGATGTTGCTATAAAGTCTCTACTCATGCAGAGCGAGCTAGGGGAATGAAGAGGGAAATGGATGGACATTTTGCAGGAGTTTAATCTGGAGATTCACCCTATGAAACTTGTCTGAGGTCTGGGCCTATCTAAATCCATAGCTGATGCTGGTGAGAACATTATTTGCTAGCAATATACAACACATTCATTTTCCAACAACCCTTGGTATGCCGATATCATCTATTTCATGCTCAACAATTGGTGCCCAGAAGGAATGAATATGACTCAGAGGAGAGCACTAAGAATGAATAGCTCCCATTATATGTTCAAAGGAGGATTGCTCTTCAGGAAAAATTTTGAGGGAGTGTACCTACGATGCCTTGATCAACAAGAGGCTAAACACATGATTGTTGAATTCCATGGGAAACATGGCACAGGTCATGGGTCTATAGATTCATTAGCACATTAGATCCTCAGATCGGGTTACTACTGGCCTTGTGTGTCCAAAGATGCCCACCAACATGTAAGAACGTGTCATATATGCCAAATTTCTGCATCAAAAGAATGCCATCCAGCCATGCCATTGCATCCTATTTACGAGGTAAGACCTGGACTTTATTGGGGTAATTAACCCAAATTCTTCTACAGGACACAAATTTATTTTGACTGCCACGGATTACTGCACGAGATGGACAGAGGCTATACCTTGCAAGAAAATCACGACAGATGTAGTAATCAAGTTCCTCACTAAATGCATCACAACCAGGTTTGGAGTACCCTTCACATTGGTATGTGATAATGGCTCTTCCTTTTCTTCTGTTGAGTTCATTTCATGGGCTTATGATCACAAAATTGTCTTAAAATATTCTTCAAACTATTACCCACAAGAAAATGGAGTTGCAGAATTAACTTATAAGAATCTCTTAGGGGTAATTAAAAAATTGTTAGAGAACAATCCTAGGGACTGGCATACCCAGCTGAGATTTGCGTTATGGGTAGATAGAACAAGGATCAAGGCTGCTTTAAAGACTTCACCATTTAAACTAGTGTATGGACAAGAGCCTATGTTCCCTATTCATTCGCAAATACCTATCCTTGAGTTCATGCAAAAATTCTACTCTAGTGAAGAGCAAAGGGATGTCGCCTTGCAATAATTCTTTAGACACCAAGTTGATGTCAAATGTTGGTTTGACAAAAGAGCCAAAATCAAGGCTTTCACAATATCAGACCTTGTGCTACTATGGGATAAAGCTAATGAAAAGAAGGGAACCCACTAGAAATTTGATAAGCTCTGGTTAGGTCCCTATCAAATTGCTGAGGTCCTGGGAGAAAATGCTTTTCGACTGAGTAGTTTAACTAGAGAACCTATTCCATTGCCTATCAATGGACAGTTTCTTAAACATTATTTTGAGTCATAAATTTTGGTATTTTTGTTGGCCTGTGCATTTATGTAAATAATTGGTTTTTTTGTTTGTAAATAGTTTTTATGTTGTTCTATATGTAAATAGTTTTGTTGTTTGTTTGTTTGTTCTTTCTTTCGTTTTGTTCGCTTCCTTTGTTGTTTTGTGTTTGTCTTGTTTAGATTTTTTGGGGGTTTATCTATTCTTTCCTTCTTTAAATGGTGGGTTGTTATCTGAGGTATACTTTGGTTATTAGGATAGAAGTGGTTTAGATATTTTTAGGTTTTCTGATTGGGTGATTTTGACCTAAATTCATTATTTTATGCCCATCGTCAATAAGATTTGTGGGAAGTCTTGAAAACAAGGTGCAAAGTAAACAATCTTCATTAGCTACCTCTAAATCTATCACAAATCATCAAGATTGTCTCCTTTTGTAATGGCATATTTGTCCTAGGGCGATAGTGTTGTAATATTTGAGTGAAAAATCCAATTCCCAGATGTTGTTATGAGGTCCATGGTAGTTTTCAACCCAGAACAGATGTTAAACATCTGACATATTGAGAAAAATTGAATGAAATATCTAAAACTCCAAGAGAAAAAAGAAAAAAAAAGAACTATCTAAAAGGAAGAGAAGACTCAATATGAATGGGTGATTCCAGTATCTCTACCGGGGCTATGGATGCCTGACTAGTAGTAGAGAAATGTTGTGAGAAAACTAGAGGTATCTCCATCGGGGCTATGGACGCATGACTAGCAACGGAGCAATGCCCAGGATATCATTGCACAACAGCTAAAGGGAATCAACTCATGTAGTTCAAATCTTGCACATTTTTGTTCAAAAGATGAGGAAAACTTTATAAAAAGATGATGCACCATCAAGCACACACCCATGGATTCAGGGGTAGCTAGTGTTGACTTACATTTGAGATTCTAGCTCAACCTTGCTTGTTAAAACTGACCGAACTGGAGTTGTGATGTTCATAAACCAGGAGTTCTAGGTAGCTAAATCCTTCAATTTCTTGAAAATGGTTAAACCATTTTCCCAGTCAAGTCACCATTTTGTTATGCCTTGCATAACCACCCCATTTTATTCTGGAACAAAATGGGTCCCCCTTTTTTCTTTCATTTTCTTCACTTTTGGTTGTCTGGTTTGGTCTTAGGAGTTCTTTTGTTCTATCTGATTTGGTTCTACTTCAGCCAGAGTTGGGTTTCCTTTTGTTAAAATTGAAGGCATGATGAACAATAGTGTATTTTATATGTTTTGAGGACTAATGGAGGCATTTGTGTTGCAGGATTAAATCATACACCTGATGATATTTCTCAAGGAACTCAGTTGGAAAGCATACCTCAGTCACATTTGGTATAAAACTCTTCGAAGGATAAGGTCACTGAGACTAGCTAGATGTCTTGCTGACTGGCAGTTTGGTTCTGTTCATTTGAAATATATCAGTCGGCTAGACATTTTAATGGCCATGGGTTTTTATATATCTTGCCGACCAAAAGAAGTCTCACCAACCGTTGCACATAAGGCTAGCGTCGCCGAAAGAATTTGGGTTTGGGGAGAAGTCTTCCTGACTGCTAGAAGTCTCGGCGAAAGGTTGTGGCTTCGGGGTAAGGTCTCACCAACGGGGTGAGGTCTCACTAAAGTAGGATGCTTTCGAGGAGATGTCCTATCGACACGGGGGAGTCTCGCTGAAAGATTTGCATTCGGCATAACGTCTTTCCAACTGAAGGAAGTCCTGGAAAAAGAAGGGTTTGATCTCGGAAAGAGTGGGATGATCTCGGCATAATGTCTGGCCGACTTGCTGGCGTCTCGCCGATAGGAGGTGTCATCGCTATGAAGTCCCAACGACCAAGTGGAGTCTCCCTGAAATGAAATGAGCTTGCCGAAAGGAGGCATCATCGCTATGAGGTCTGGTCGAATGATTGTGGTCTCACCGACAAAGGAGGGGTCGGTGTAATTTCTTACCGACAAACGGTGGTCTCGCCAAAGGAAGTTGAGCTTGGCATGATATCTTGCCGATGATGGTATGTCTTGCCGAAGGTCTTGTGGCTTCACTGTAATGTCTTGCTGATAGTGATGGAATTTCTAATGGAAAGGGATATCGATATGACCGAAGGGAACTCGCTATGACCTCTGGCCAATAATGATTGTCTTGCCGATGGTTTTTTGTGATATCGATATAACTTTTGCATTCGATATGAGGTCTCATCGACAGTTGTATGCTATTCTGATGTTGCTGTAGAGTATAATGGCATCAGGGAGACACGACAAGTGTCTCACCGACATACGATTTTGTTTGAGTATCCTTTGACTGCCTAGAAAGCCTAAGTGGCATGCGTTCAACTAATTAGAGGGAACTAAAGGTGAACCATTGGCAGTTTGACTAATTGACTACCCCTGTGAAGAAGATCAACAGAATGCGCACAGCATGGGTCGGCTTGGTGAAGTAATGGTGTTTGGATCTAACAGGGAAGGTTGGATGCTGCTTCTCAAAGTTGGTCAACTTGCAAAAAGATCTTGAGCACAAGAAAGCCAAAAGGAAGAAACCTCAAGTCACAATGACAACTGGGATCTCTACTAGCAAAAGGTAGATCGATATTAATAGTTGTACTCTAGGGCATTCAAGGCAGCTTTGATGGAAGTTCAAGGGTGGACACAGAGGCCAGAAGTTAATGTGATTATTCCAAAAGATCTTTCTGGAGGCCATTCCTGGAGTGATCCTTCACCAGCATGGACAGTGGAGATACACATTTAATGCAGAAGTAATTTGATTCAAAAGATCTAAGGGCGGATCTTTCTGGAGATTGATATTTTTGTAAACCCTAAAACAGGGGCCGACTTTATTTTTGGCACGTTCTGTATATATGGAACTTTTGTCTCTTTTAAAAAGGGGGATTTTTTAGGGACAAGAGGAGTAGAAAAAAGAAGGATATACAGAGAGAGAGAGAGATTTTGAATAGTAGGAATTTTCTGAAAGTAGAGAAACTTAAGAGTAAAATAGAATAGGAGTTAGATTCGACAGAAGGCAGTAATGTATCCTTCTGGTTCTCTTAGTATAGATGGAAACAATCTGAAGACATAGGTTTTCTATACACTGGTGATTGTGCTAGATTTGTAAATGTTGCTTATCTGTTTCACTAACAGTAGAAGCAACCAGATTTAAATCTACTTCATATTGTGTTCCTGAATGGTATTCATCTTCAGTTAATCATTCAATTTGAAAAGCTTTCAAGGAATGAAGTTTTATTTTATGTTTTGTTTAAATAGTGATTTGCAATTTGCTATTGAAATTAGCACTGTGAATGAATGAAACTTTGTGTTAATCACAAGTTGATTTTGTTCTCCAGTTTTAGTTAGCAATTCCTTGAAAGGTAGCAATTCAGGTTAAAGTTGGATGAATTGTCATTTTGTTCGGTTCCAAAGCTTTGATCTATCTTTTTTTGTTTCTTTGAAAACCTTGGTTAAAGTAGATTTAAATTTATGTTTGATCTTATAACAATCAACAAGCTCAACACTAGCAGGTCCCTTGAACATTATAGTTCACATCAACCATTGAGTGAAATTAGCACAGTCGAGAACCGATTACCAAGACCTTGGGAGTTAGATATCCATGCATTATTCTTTCTCTTTCAGGAGAGCAGAATAGTAATATTCTATTTACTGTTGTTGTGCTCGTCAGAACCATCAATAGAACCTCTTTGAAAACTTCTCCTTCAATTGCATTCTCTAGTGTTATGCGAAGTTGTGTGCCTTGTATCCGATATTCGATGTCGCTATGTCTGACATCGTATATCCTCGAGTCTAGCTTGGGGGAAGCCCGACTAGACCCACTTTTTTATGATTGTCCTATAACAAAGTTTGCAATAGTCGCAGCCTTACCTGACCAGTGTATCCAATCAAGTTGTGTTTGATTGTGTCAGCTTGTCTGTCTTATGATTTTTTGCCTAACATGTTTTTTCTATAGCCTAACATGTTTTTCATGATATTTTAGCTTGCTTTGCAGGACCTAGAACCTATGGAGATCCCTCTATTTTCTATAGCTTTGAAGAGCCAAGAACCTATGGAGCCATCTTTCTCTCTTTCACGTCAAGGTTTCCTTGCGGGACTGAGAACCTATAGAGTTGCCTCCTTCATGTCCAAATGTGCCAAATCGAAGGTCTCCTTCCTCAACGGTTAAGGTATATTCTCTTCAATCTCTTTCTACTTTACCTCACATCTACACTGACACATATACTTGCTAAAGTGGGAAAATGTAATGGCACAAATTTTGTACCCTAGGAAAATTCCCCATTAATTTACCCCTACCTAAGAAAATATAAACCTGATGATGCAAAATCCACCATCACCACCTTGCCCCTTCCACATGGACGCGTCTTTTTCTGTCAGTGGAGGAATTTTTGTCAAGGATGTGTGTGCACCATGTAGACGTCCACATGCCATGTTACCATCTTGACAAGATTCTTGCCCCTAGGATCTACACAACCATTATGTTTTCCATTAGTTGTGAAAGGTAACACCCTCTTCCTCCCTTTACCAATGAAAATTGGCCTCTTGCCTCCATTTTTCCAATTAAAACTTAATTCATTATCTCTCATTCATTCTTTCATGCTCTCTCTCACATTCTAACACTTTTCTCTCTCATTTTCACTTCACTCTTTCTCCTATACCATTGTTCTTGTTGCAAGCTCCTCACTAGGCTCCAAAAGTGTATTCTCGTTGCAACACTATTTCCACTATTGGATTGTTGAGACTCATCTTCTCTACGTGGCAGTGTCACTATATCCCTTCTTCTATTGGCCTTAAGAGCTCCTAGTTGGTAAGGTAACTTTCTATCTTTCTATTTGGTTGCATCATCTTGCTTATTGGATATCATTTCAATTTTCTTTACTTTCTATCTAGTTGTACTACTTCCTTTCTACTTTCTTTATCAATTTCTATATCTTGTGATATTTTGGCTATTCATGGAGGTGGGAACACCAAAATGGGGGTCTAATTGAGGTAGAACTCAAATACAGCGCAACATTTTTCTTGTTTCTATGTGTGTAGGAACGTTCGAGTGGAGCTAATCAAATAATTGAGTCATAGGAAGCATAGTACCTTTTCCTACTCTTTTTTTCTTTCTTGTTTCTAGAATAGTTTCCTTTCAAGTATTCTATTTTTTGCATTTTCTATACTTTCTGTCAAATTTCAAAATATAAACAATTAAATAGTTAGTAGGCTCTTAATGTTTTCTATTTGTTTTTTGGAACTTTGTTCATACAGGATTCCAATGCATCCCTTAGATGCCAGTGTGTTGTGCTAGAGTCTGATACCAGCGTTGTTGTGCTCAGACAATGATTTGTCTAGGTAGTCAAATCTTCTGACTTTGTAAACACCTAGCTTTAGTAGAAGGAAAGTGATGTGCTCCTTGCCCTTCCTTTTCAACCTTCCTCCCAACTTATTAAACCATCTAAGGTAGTTTTGGGTAGTTCATTCCTTGGGACTCTCCTGTGACCTAGAATTTTGGGGGTGACAAGTTTGGCTTCTCTACACCAAGATAAGCACATTTGTTGATGATCTCCTAAGATGAATAAAAAGGAATTTTCAACTTCGACATGAAAACAAAGTTGTACAATCCCATCCCATTGCTAATTATACACCATCAAACCCTCTTCCACCATCATTCCCCCCATCACCTACCAATATCAAAAAAGATCTTCCTATCAAAACTCCATTATTGTCATGCCAAAATCTTGAGTCCATCGAAGAAAATACTATCATTATCCAAAATCCTAAACCATTGGATATATGTCAAGAGAAAATCCCAAAGCATGATGAAATAAATTCTAACACCAACCAAGATCAAGTTACCCAAGAGGTCCCTAAAGATCATCATGATATATAAGTTAATTTGAGTCTTTATCAAAATCCTATTTATAATTTCCATGATAATTCAATCTTCAATCATGATGCTAGCCTTGAGTCTATCAAAGAATCTCATCTAGATGATCATGATGTCCAAGTTAATCTAATATTTGATCAAGATCCCATCTCTAGTCATGTCATCCAAAATGAATCTATCCTTGATCAAGATCCTACCATTGATCAAAAAATTCAAAATGATCCCTCCATTGACCTTTATCCCATCCATGATCATAAGATTATAGCTAATCCTATCAAAACTACAAACACCTCCATTTCCCAATATGAGACTTGCCTCCCTTGGACACATTGATAATCAAACAAATGGCATGGATCAAATAAAACAAGAAAATAAAGAAGCTACTAAATCAAGCAACGAAATCTACAAAAGCTACTATGGATCAAATCCACATACCAAATGATCAAGAAGAAACAAGAATGAGGAAGGAGAAAGTTTCAATATCCTATCAATTAGGATCATATACTTTTATCAAATTAGGATTTCATGCAAATGAGAAAATAACAATTATTAATGGTTTCTAGCTACACAATTATTGGTTATCATCTTGTTTCCAAAACAACAAATACCCCATTGTAAAAATATTTCAAAGCGTGAATTATCAAGGAAGAGGATTATGCCTACATGACAAGGAATTCTAGAATGAACACGACTTTATCCAAATGTTCAACATCAAGGTCTTAGTTATTCTTCAATCAACAAATCAAATGATGTTAGTGATACCTCCACAATATTGGGGGAAACTTTATATAATACAAACATCAAGATGGGGTCCATGAGTATTCCTTACCATAAGGTTGTTGCCAATACTCCTTCCATCCACACCATAAACCATCATTCGAAGTTCATTAAACCTACCAATTGGAACCAACAAAAAGAAAAATCTTACAAATACAAAGTCAAAATAAAGTGTCAAAGGCCATTCAATCAAACAAAAATCCAAGTAGACAAATGAACTTAAAATGGATCCTAAAGAAAAATGGATCAAGTAAAGAAAAGAGTGTTGCAAGATGGTATGTCCCTTGGTCTCCTTGTGCAGCATGGTGCTTGGGTTTGTGTATGGCTTAACTGCCTCTTGTGGATCTTGTATAAATCTAGCGATTGTATCGAGCATTGACAGGTCAATCTTCTGGTGCAACGACAATCACCAATGTAACAAAGAGTCCAAATCTAACATTCAATCAAAATGTGGAGCCACAATAAAAGAGGTTTTCCATGTATAATAAAAGTCCACTCCCTTCAAAATGGTCATCATGTAAAGCATATAAAAGTGTTGGTTCCTATTGTCACATAAAACTGCAACCTACTGAACAAGATTTTAGTGTTCTAATGACACAATGGAAACAACCTCAAGGTGTGGGACCTTGCGTGAATGAGGTTGAATCTCTGGAGAAGGTCGGCTTCCTCTTCTAAACTAAGTGCAAATGTGTTGGTCTAACCCAGCACATGAAACCTATTACTACCCTAATCTAACAAATCACAAAGGAAAAGGGATAGATGGAGAACATGAAATGAAAGGAAGGTGATGCACCAAGATAGAAATGTGTTTCTTCTTTGCTTCAAATTGCACAAAATATCAACAAATCAGGTAAAACAAGCATTCAGACATGAAGGTAAGATATTTTTACTCAAACATGCAAGAAACACCTATGATAATAGTAAGGTTTTATTGATATGAGGCATAAAAGCTAGACTTTACAATGGTAGAATGCAAGATATAATGTTTGTAAAAGAAAACTATGAAAGGATCCCAAAAGAAGAACCCTCCAAAAAATATACAAGTGTTTCCTTTATAGTTCAGGAATAACTAAAATGAACATTAACCAAACCCTAACCCAACTAGGGTTAGTAGATCTGATCAAAGAAGCATGAGATCTATCCAAAAAAATTGTGCCCAGAATAAGCATGGTTGCCATACCTACTATGAAAATCGTGCCAAGAAGAGCTTGGAGAGGACAAGATTTGCATGCCATCCACCCTATCATGAATATTTTTCATGGCACCTGCAAAATCACCTGGAGAAGGAATAGAATGCATTAAATGTTGTCCTCAAACCCTAAAAAAACATGCTTGGTGGCTAGGAGGTAGTTGCACATTAATGCCATCGTTGAACAAAAACATGCCAATCTATGGATCATCGGGGCATCGGGCCCAAAAAATTTACCCTAGAAGCATATCAAATAAATGGTTTAGACCCCAAAAATGCATTGTCGAAATGTTGAAGGGACAAGCATCAAGGTCTTGCTGATATCCTTCATTCCCTCCGATGAAGAGATCTTTCCTTCCATCAAAATGTTGAAGGGACCACAAAATAGCTCACTCTGATATTCATCTTTCTCTTTGATGAGGAGCCTTTAAAGATTAGGCCTCAGGCTGTCAGAGATCAAGCATTAGGCCCATAGCTTACCACATACCAAAGGAAGAAGGAAATTGTAACCACCAAAAAGAACCTTCTTTGAATGAGCATCGGGGATCGAGGAGATGGGTTACCTCTTACCGAAGGAAGGTATGAGGTAAAGGAGAAGGTTGAAGGCTGATATGCGAAAACCTGACACTTAGCCAAATTTTGGAATCAAGGAATCAGTGAGAAGAAAAATTGAAGGAGAAATTTGAAGAAAAAGACCGACGGGTGATAACATCGAACCCTCGGGGATTGGACCTTGGACCGTTGGGCAGCGGTTTAATGAAGTAACGGACTAAGTTAAAGGGGAAGTCCAATGGCCAACACCCAAAATCTTAGAGGAAAAAGGAAAGAAAAAAAGCAGCTAGAGTGATGGAGAACGCATTCAAGTAAGCAGGTAAGTGAAAGTTCGAAAACTTGAAAAACCTGGGACTTAGCCAATTTTAGGGACCTCAAGGAAAAAACATGTAAGATGGCCCATGGGGAATCTCCTAGATCGGTTATCAATGATGGGACATCAAAGGGTGGCATGAATTTCAACAGTTCCAAACACTATCCCAATAAAAATTCCAAACTCCATCATCCACCATCTCAAGTTTGGAAAATAAAAATTCCTACATACAAACTTCCAAAGAATCCATCCACATCTACCATCATCTGTCATAATCCTACATCATGCCTAAAGTCTAAAAATCCTACTTCACAAATCCACTACATCTTGACAACTCTTTATCATAAGGACCCTCATGGAACTCTATCACGATGTGCATATTCTGATAAAGCCAACCCTAGTATCAAAAAGGATCACAATCACATACATCAGTTGTATGCATACACCATGTTCTTGACAAGGATACTCCTCCATAGAGGTCGCTATTGGCATATCATGGTACCAGCCTCTACATCAACACCATCAAAGGATTCATAACAATCGATGATCATCTAAAGCATCAAGGCCATCCAAAAATATCAAAAATTCAAAAAAATACAAAAAAGCAAAAAATTGTCACCTTGATGAAAACCTGGAAAATAGGCATCAAGTTTGTGACATCAAAATATCAAAAAAATTGAAAAATTGAAAAAAAATAAAAAAATAGTAAAGAGAAAAGTTTGTCCAATAGTGAAAACCACTTCGATGGCAATTTTGATAATTACCATGATGAAAACCTAGAAAATAGGCATCACGAGTAAGATTAATTATCTATGTGGACCATTACACTTGGGGGAAAGTTGTCTCATCTTTCATATCCATGTCATGATATTTTCAGCCATCTATCCAATCCTTATCCTTTTCGCCAATCTTCCCTACTTACCTTGATCTTAATAAAGACTGGAGCACAAACATAAATCATTCTTTTGAAAACTCTTGAGATGTCAATCTTTTGTATGTTATCCATAAAATAACATGTCATCTCCTACATAACATTATCCAAACCCGTATCTCGAAGAAAACATTTTATTCCTATGTGCATAGTCCTTGGAGATCATATACTAAATCCTCCATCCAATAAGCCTCATGTCTCTTATCCTCTACCAAAGAAATCCATTATCCTTTTACCCCTATCACAAGACTTGGTTTTCCCTTGTCATTAGTTCTAAGCTTATAATCCACTTATCGAACATCCCTTTGTTGCAAGGTGTGCACCATTAGTCTCCTTGTGTTGTGCAACACAATGCTCGGGTTTGTGACATAGCTTAACTGCCTGTCATGAACTCCTTAACTCCAATGGTTGTATTGGGAATTGATAGGTCATTCTTTTGGTACAATGACAACTATCTGTGCAATAATTGGTATCAAGTCCTAGGTCATGGGTTTGAACCCCTCGCTTGCATTGGGAAGATTGTTGCAAGGTGTGCACCCTTGGTATCCTTGTGTTGTGCAGTGCAGTGCTCAGGTTCGTGAAATGGCTTAACTGCCTCTCATGGATTCATTAACTCTTACAATTGTATCGAGCATTAACAGGTTGATCCTTGGTGCAATGGAAACTTTCTATGCAACACCCTCCATAATCTGATCCAATCCTAAGGTTAGTCATTTCCAATGCAATAATCCTAATCCATACAATCTCGCTACGCAATCTAGCACATTATCCAAAACATTCCTTGGTTTTGTTCCCATCCTTGTTGCAAACCTTGATCCCTTAGTCACACTATCATCATCAGGATATGTCTTTCCCAATCTTCACATCATTTTCAGGATGTATCCTTCCCATATCAACAATCTTATAAATATCGTCATCATCACCAATCCATTGGTTTTAAGCTTGACTAGGAGCAAGATTATGTTTTTCTTTGTATCCTTGTGCATGCTTGATTGCTTTCTTGTGTGTATCTTTCAAAAGTATTCATCATGGTCCTTATAGTATATCATCCATAACAAAATATGCCTTTCTTAATAAATGTTCCATACCAATCCATAATAAATCCTATCACACAAAATTATACATCTTCCGCAATAAACTATCCCTTGTTAAGACTAAGATTTTGGCTAGACACAAATAGAACATCCAAAGAAACATTGAGCTTAAAAAATCATGGAATAACAAACAAACTATCAAAATATCCTTCAAGTCTAAACAATCAATTTCCTATCTTCATCATTGATCTTCATCATTTGTCTTTTGTCTTATATAGGTTGTCGCATTCCTTGAAACCAGACCAAGCATCTTATACAAGGTGCTTCATTCTTGGAACTAGACACTATTTATATCATTCTTTGTCTTTATTAAGAATATCTTAATGGTTGTTGACTCGTTTGGTCTAATGAGTCTTATCTTTTCTATGATTCATCTTTTGTCATGTTCCTATACTACTCAAGGATATCAAAAAGTTATTAGAGAAGAGAGGATGGATCATGACATTTTTTTCTTTGATTTATGTTTGTGGTTTGTCTTAAAATTATGACTTGGGTATAAATATTCCTATTCAGAGTCAGGGAATTCCTTTTCTACAATGTATATGTTTATGAAAAGGTATCACATTTTGTACCTTGGTCTTTTTATACCTTAGTGTCTATCATCCATTTGCAAAATAAAAATGCTCAATGATGATATATGTGCACTTATCAAGGCTCAATATGACTTATTCATCAATCTTTTCCTCAATCTATTCATCTTATTAACTATTCCTCCCTTCTCACTAACCATAATTCTTCACTTCTTACTAACCTTTTCTCTAGCTAGTATTTCTTCTATCCAAACACATTCAATTGGCTAATCAAAAAATTTGGCTCAAGTTTTGGATTTTATCGCCAAATTTCTCGAGGGGACATCATAATCCCACTTCTGTTGGGGCACATTGGGGCAAGGCTTGGTCAAATTTTTTCTTGATTTTTCTTTGAAACAATGTTACTTCAAACATTGTCTCAAAGAGGGGGAAAATGTTAACACTCAAAATTTTCCTTGGCCTGTAGTCCCATTTTTTGACTACTTATTTGTCTAACCCTAATCCCATCTAATCCTAATTCCATCTAACCCTAATCCTATCTGACCCCTTTTTTTTTCTAAACCAATTTCTATTCTTCTTCACACTTTTATAATTAAATAGTGTTAATTATTTAATTATCCTAATTTCTTTCTTTTTCATCATTTTGTTGATTAAATAATTATTATTTAATTTTTTAATCTCTAATTCAATCTCATCTATGACTAAATAAATATTATTATTTATTTAATTATGTTAACATAAACTTTCCTCTATAATTAATTAAATTATTTAATTTAAAAAATTATTCATTATTTTGAAAATAAATAAAAAATTATTTATTTATTTTTCAAAAAAAATCCTCTATTTCATTCTTAGGCTAGCCAAAGATTTGGTGCTCAAGTAGTCTTGGATTCCCTCTAAATATTTATCCAGTTGTTTCAATTTGTCTTCAAGAACACGGGAAACAATAGTCTCAACATCTAAAAAAAAATAGTTGTGAATTTGGCATTGGTGTTGTAGGATTAGGGATGGAGTCCAAAATGGGCTAGGTATTGACAATACTTTGCATGAAAGTGTTGGAAGACTCATGATCCACAGTGGATGTAACAACACTGTGAAATTTCCTAATTCTAGAACTACGTCTCACCGAAGTATTGGTAATAGGACACCAAATCGTGAAGCTCATGCAAGTTTCAAAATACTAAGTGTGCCCACTATAAACACTAAATTGTCAAATAGTCACAATAAAACACTTAAAGAAGAAAATATCAAAAAGAAAAAGCAGACAAAGAACATAGAGATAGGGATTTGAGGAAAATTTGAGCCAAAAATAGCAGGACTAGGTCGCCCAAAGTGACTATGTCCTATATAGGGTTTTGCAAAATTCAAAGTTTGACTATTTATGTTATTGTTTAAGGCTTATGTCTTTGTGTGCAAACAGGTCTAACAGTGAATGTTTTTCCAAAATTTACGTAATTTATGACAATGTAACTCAAAAAGCAAGTGTGCAACAATGTTGAAAATGCTTGAACAATAAATGACAATTATGAATATAATTTCTAGATCTAAGATGCAATAATTAACTGATTCTATATGCCAAAATCTGAAAATGATAATGTTAATGCCTTTTTGAAACAAAATAATGTGATTTTCCACTTTTTGAGCTATGTACAAGATATCTAAACGCATGCAATGAACACTTTCAAGTTTGTTTTCAAATTTTAAATGACCTAATGTAGATTTGTAGATGCAATTGAGATGTAGATCTGACCTAAAATGACTAAAATTAACCCTATTGCAGCCTATAATGCAATATGATATGCAAAATTTTAAATTTTTATGCCTTTTATGGTGCAAAAATGAATGCCTAAGTGAACAATGCAAAACCTAGATCTAAGATGAATTACTTCATATTTCAAAAGGTATATAATGTTAACATGTCGAGTTCACAAAAATGAAATGAAGAAAAAGAGGAACTCTAGGATTTGACCCTAGGGTTTAGGCACCTTTTCCTCATTTCATTAAAGTAGGGGGATGATATGATTGTGGATGGGGGTTTGGTGGATTTGGACAAGATATAGGACTGACTAACAACCCAAAAGGTGAGTCAACTTGCCCTTGACTAAATTTGAAATGGACTTAAGGGTGAAATGCAATTATTCAACAAGCCTAATGATGCAAATGACTATTCTAATGTAAAAACGGTAGATTTGGAAAGTAACAAACAAAAATAGATTGCAGAAATGGACTGAGCAAGACACTATGTACCTGTGATATAAAATTGGAGCTGAGAATTTTGGACTAAGTCGCTTAAGGCGTTAGTGACCTTGTAGGGGAAATTTAGATATGATTTCATAGTCCTTGGGTGCCAAATCAGAGATTTTGATCTCCACTTGTCACACTGTCAAATCACTATCGAATTCTAAAATAATTGAGTTTCTATGAGTTTTCAAGGTGTAGGGTTTGATTGCAACAATGAAATCAATCTTCGATATTCTTCTAATCCTTTTCAGACCTAAAACCTACACATTCAAAGAGAGAGGAAGGGTTGTTTCATTTAGGGGATTGCCTTAGTCAAACCTCGTGTTAGTGTTTCCACTTCCATAATGGAAATGTCAATGATAGAAAACCTATCCTTTTGAGGGATAGGGATAATGATAAAAAGGAATGATGAATCAACAAAGTTTTGCAACTCACCACCCTCCAATGGCTTCCCTGAAGGACTAAATTCATGCAAATCTCCTCAAGGATTGAATGTTGCTTGCTTGATTTGCTTGGAGACTTACAAGGGTTATTCTTCACAAACAATACGATCACATAAACATTAATAACTCACATACACTTTGACATGATGCTTGGATCTTTAATTGCTACAATAAATCACTGAAATGTTGCTCTTGACTTGCTTGATAATGGGCTTGACAATAGTTTTTGCTAGATCTTTCTTGTTATCTTTGAAATGATGCAATAACTAGGTATTTATATGTAATTATTCTAATTTCCCCCAAATTAAATCTCGATAGCTGACATTGGACATTTGAAATTCAAATGATAAAAGGCCACCTTCAACATACTTGAATTTGGAGCCAAAATAGGAGAACATGGACGCTCTAGGCATCAGTGTCCGAGCCCTATTTTCCAAAAATTAAAAGGTGTTGGGGGAAAATTATTAAATGAATGTATTTGTTTTCTACTTCAAATTTGTTGATAATTATTTAAATGGGCCTTGGAATGCATAATTTAGGAAATTAGGTGTTCAATTAGGTCCAATAACTTAAGGGGGAGCAAAACATAGTGTGAAATTGTCAAGGGTGACAATTTATGAAGCTATAGTAACTTAAACAGGTACATTTTCTCCTAATATTTTCATCTCATTTAACTAGATAGATGGTTTATCAATGAAAATAAGAGAAATAAAACCTTAGATCACTATTAAGCATTTAGAAGTTACACAAGGGACAAAGAGCTCTCAATAGAAAGTGTCATTGGTTAAGGAAGTCTAGGTTAGTAGTAATTACCTTATCATAGTCAAATTAATAGGCCATGGTAGATAAATTTTAACACAGTCAATTAAATTTAATTAACTTCATTTTTATTTTATTCTTTATTGTCATAGTCATTCAAAATCAAACTCAACAATATAAGGTCACTGATATGAAAAGAATGATTAATAGAAATTTTTATTTTGGATGATCTATAAGGCATGTTAGGGTTAGTTCCTTTCCTATTGATGGAGTAGTTCTTTTTAATATTTTTATAGTACTATATGTTAAGTCCTGACTAAGCAAGAATGTTCAATGTATAAAAATGATGGTTTGTGTTCTTGTTACTATTAAAAAAAACTTGTAATAAGAGCTAATAAATAAATTTAATAAAGAATTATTATTTTGTTCATGCATTGATAGATGTTGCTAAAATTTATAATTTCTATTGACCTATGAAATGTTACCTTAGACATAGTACAAAGTTCTATTTTGGGTCAAGATAGTATTAAAAATATGTAACACTAATCAATGAATTATGATACTAAACTTGAAGTATGCTTGTTGCATCTTGTGATTTAAATTGAGGATCAACAAAGATTAATCAAATTTCCTTGAGCATTGGATCTAGGCATATTCATCATTTTTTATCGTATTGTGAAAAAAAAAATTGAAGTTACTATTTATTTTAAAGTTAAAGTTATAAATGATACCATCCTAATTATATTATGTCAATTACTTAGCCCTATTATTTGCACTAAATTGTAGTACAATGTGGGGTCTTTAAGAGTAACAAGAATGATGTTCCATATATGTTAAGAGTTATAACAACCTGTCTTATTTTTTAAGCTTAGAGAAGTATAGAATATCTTGGCACTGTGATTAACTATATAAACTATATATAAAAACAAAAACAAAAAAAACAAAAAAACTATAAATAATATCTAGGTTAGAGAATTATGGTAACAAAAAGTTAATAATATGGCAATAATAACTAAGGTTGTTAAAGACTAAGTATTCCTTGTACAGTAGATATAGATTCAATTGATTGTGTGATATAAACCATCTATCTATATAGTACTTATACCTATCCTGATTAGTAGAACAAGATAGAGGGAGATTTGATCATCACTATTGATAGATCTTAGATATTAAAAAAGTATCTTGAATCTAGTTGAAGTTATAAAAACTAACATTTAAATATAATTTTTTTTGTTGTTAACTTGTTTTTCAAAAAAATATTATATAATTATTTAAAAATGTTGAAAAAGCCTCTTTCACCCGTTACATATGTTGATATTCCTTTATTTATATAATATATTTCTTCTCATTTTATTTTCTAACAATTTTGAAATAGGTTGCCTTACTATCTCTTAAATAGCACTTATTCATCCATAATTTTTAGCATTATATATGTTGGGCATGTACAATCTACAATTAAAAATTTACTATAGTACCAAAGGAAACAACACCAATGAAACCTAATGCTTTAGGTAGCAAATGAGAAGGAAAAGCATTATTCAGTCATAACACATTGATTTAAGGCTTGTTTACTAAGTTAATTAATACTTTAGTGTATTGTATTATTATTGTATATATCCATACATTAGCTAATCTATCTTTAGGGATATGAAATTTGTATTCCTATAGACTTCATTATTTCTTTATATTAATGTATCTAGAGAAAGAGAGAAAGCACATGATGTCTTTTGTCTAATATTTTAGTGCCCGCCCTAAAAATTACACATAATGTTATCCATTTCCTTTTACATCCAATCTCTAAAAATTTCCTTAGAGACTGTAAATTTAAACATATTAGGAATTTTCAACACTAAAACAAACCTTGGTTAATTTTTAGTTATATTTAAAAAAATAGGTTAAAATTATGGCTATAAATGTTACTTCTTATATTAGCAATACATTCTAAAAATGGAGACTAATTGTGCTAAGTCAGAGATGAGGAAGACATTGTAAAAGAATAAAGTAACCTCCAACTACCTCTTTCAACAAATAGGAAGTTTGATTTTACCCAAGGCATGACCTCAATGATTGGTGTAAATCACAATGGTGGAATGAAGGATATATTTTATAATTAATGGAATCATTGTGCATTATTGTAGATAAGGATCAAATATATGAGAAAATGTGGATGGAGGATCTATCAAGATTGACTATAGGGCCTCTTAGAAAAAATCAATGCAAAAGGGATGAACAATGAGATTGACGAAAATCCAATCAAGTTAAATTCTCCTTCAAATTAAGATCTTAGAAGAGAGATTAATTTAACAAATATTTTGCATAAGTATAAAATACTAGTCTCAATTAGCATGTTACTATCCTTTAATCAATAATCAAAGACACGACATCATTTTTTAGGATTAGGTGTTCTATTCACCTTGAAATTCTTATTTGAAAAATATGGTAATCCAGGTATGATCATATTATTATAAATATTATCGTATATGTTTCTTTACATATCATGGAATAGGTAAAATAAGATACCCATATAAGATTTGGAGGCATATGTGCAGTGAAAATATTTTTCTAGACACTTCAATATATTGCTTGTGAGGGTCATAATATGGTAGGAAGGATTGTAATCATCATTAGACACTTTGAATGAAGTGGAAGGGAATGCATGATATTTTATAATATTATAAGATGTGTAAGAAGAATATATAACATTGTAAGAGGTATAATAATGTTTCTATGACTATGTGTAGGAAGTTGGATAATATTTTTGGACTTAGGTGATCATTATTTTATCCTCTACAAGGTTATCTTTGTCATCTAGTGAAGTTGGATGATCAATTTCATAAGAAATACCTTAAAGCTTCTTCAAAGATACATGTATAAGGCCCTAGGTGTATGTGTCCCATTATATTTCTCAATTTAAATTTTGATACTAATATCATACTTTTTAATGGTGTTTTGAATTTCCATCAGGTTGTTTGGACTATGTATTTTGGGTACATATATTTGGATTTTATATGTTTGAACTCTATGGTTTTTTAATTTCACTATTTTTAATAGCATATGTTATTTTGTAGGATTTAATAAAAATTTGAATACAAGCATAAATATAGATGAATATAGAATATCACACAAGCTACATGCAAACATACATATAGTGTAAAAATTAGTATGGAGAAATTAATATGAAATTGATTATTCAAAGATATGAAAGAGAGAAAATATATAGCCTTGTAGTTTCTAAATTTGTTGAGGATAAGGATAAGGCATGAAACCAAAAAAAAAGGGATTACTTTAATTAATTTTCTAGATATTAGAAGATAAGAAAAAATAAAATCGCGTGAAGGAAGGAAATTATATGTACTCATTCATCATATCTACCTAAGTCAACTTAAATAATAAGGTGCAACTAAATAATTACACTAATATTATTATGCTAATATTATCAAGTTAAGCATTATGATTTGTTAGAGTCACTCAAGGACTCAAGCCTCTAGGGTCACCTATAAAACCAAAAAACAACCTTCTACAAGAGAGAAAAGAAAGAGCATGTATTTGCAATAATGGATGAAAAATAATATTAGATCAAATGTTATCAATATGCAATGCTCAAGATTGCAATGGATTGGAATTAGAATGGTTTACAAATGAGAACCCCTTGGTTATATAACCAAGGTGAGACATAGGATTAGAAAATATCATGTCTTAATCCTATGTCATGAGACAACTAACTCATCAAATATTAAATGCCCTTGGAAACAAGAATCAAATGACATAATAAGATAAGATCACATGACACCTAAGACTTCTACAAATATTCCTAGGACCTAAGTAAACTTAACATGTGAATATGACCTACTAGTGAACTAGATAGGTAAAATACCTATTTACACCAACACCCCCCCCCCACACATTAAGTGCAACTTAGGGAATAGATTATTCTGCAAATTGTGTAAAGATAAGTACCATCTATTAGGCCATGTTAGGTACCCATGTACAAGTATAATCTCTCACAAACAAACAAAAAGGAGAAAACTCGGTGGGACAAAAGTCCTCCCCAAAAGAGATATGAAAAAAAAATACTCTCCATGAAGAATGAGGACAAAAAAAGTGAAATGAAAATTAAAAAATGACAAGGGAGATGATGGGCTCTATAATTGGCTATTTTTCCATTATTTTTTCACATGTTTTATCATTTCTTTATGCTAAGATTTAAGACATTTCCAAGACCTTTTATGCCCTTCATATACTTTTAATTAGTTTAATCATGTGGAATGGGAACATATTATGTTAATATGTGTATGTATGAATTCATGATTGTCTATGAAGTTTAGTAGGATTTTATGTTTAATTTATGATTGTTGATAATGAGAATGCCTTTGTAAATAAGACTAAAATTTACAACAAAGAAAACTATCAACCCACAGGAATGATTTTTCTAGCCCACAACATAAGGACTGAAAATCATTGCAAAGAAGAACTCAACTGATTGGGGTGTGACACTTTCAGATGAAGACGGAGGTGATCATTTACAAACCAGTCTATGAGTCCCTAATATCACTCTTACCTACTAGTAAGACATCCAAGAGAAGGAGCCTAATTTTAATAGGGTTGAATTATGACATAACAGTTCTACTAAGCATGTTTATGTTATAAGCAGTTAATTTTGTTGGACATGGAATTCGTGTTTGATTTCTTTATCCTATTTTAAATAGTTATTTTTTTATATTTAAAAACTCAATCCTCTTCCTATTATTGAGGAAGAGTCGATATTCTTTTATAATTTATTTTTAGTTTATGAATAATGGAACTCTTCAATAACCCTATGTAGTAGGATCCTCTATCAAGGAAGAGATCTATCATTAGTAGTACTAGTTTTAGCTACAGTATTATGAGAATATAGAATGTATTTTATTAAATAAAGATCTTCAATAGATTTCTTGTTAGATTTTGTGTAATAGTTTTGTGTCTGGAGTGCAATAAAGAGAATTAATGTGATATTATGATTTGTTGAGTAAGTGATTTTGAAAAAATCCTGTGGAAGCATCAAATCAAGCAAGGACCACTTGAGGTACTACTAAACCACTTTAATTTCATTTGTTAGATTAGATAATGCATTGTGAATTTGATTGGTAGTTTTCAGTTACATGATTATGAATGTGTGGTGTAGGAAAAAGTATCCCTTTTTTATACTTAATTTGGGAATGATTAACATTAATATGAACCTAATGTTGTCATGATGTGGTGTTGTAATGTGTTTTACACATTCACATTAAGTTTGGGGCCCTTTCAAGCTAAATAGACCCAATCTTGCCTTAATTTAGTATTGTAAAGTGTATTTATTTACACCTTCACACTAATTTTTAGGCCCTCTTACATTTATGACTTTCACATCATCATTAATAGGCCCTTAAGACCCTTTATTATGCATCCCGAGGCTTATTTCAACTAAAATTCTGATATAGTCAATAAATACACTTAATATTCTAACCCCCCGACATTTCCTCAGCCCGAAAAGCTATGGTGGGACCTGTTATCAAATTTTCACCATAGCTCAAATTGATAGAGCTAGTTACTTAAATTCATTTTAAGGTGAAAAGTTTCAGTTATTTTTGTAGATTTTTTAACCATTATAAATATTTGAGTTGTTAAGTTCTTAAGAAGTGCAATGTGTTTCAGTTGCCATATATCATTTGCAGCATAATATTGCATGAAATGAAAAGGAAATGCTTTCTTTTGTATTCAGTTTTCATTCATAATGATCCATATATTGTTTGCAAAAGAAAAGTACATAATTGAACAAAAATTGCATAAATGTTGTTTTGTATTCATTTTGATAGAAAGAGAATCAAGTGTCCCACACAAGTCGTGGGAGTAGCTGAAACAATGGATCATAAAGAATACTCTATGCTACTAAAGATAAAAGGAGAGAAGGGCATGTAAGAGAGAACATAATCGTCATTGCTTGGTTGTGCCTTCAAGTTGCCTTTAGAGTTGTGCATCCTTCCTTGCTTCAGTGCTCCAAATGAACCTACAAGTGATTACAAAGTCTTTTTAGAGCTCAAACTATGAGCCCTCCTACATGATTCATCAACAATAATGTAGAATACTATTTTTGATGCATTGAATCAATTGAGGAAAGAAAGAGGAGTGCAAGACAATACCAAGGAGAAAACACACCGAAACATTGTATTTATTATTTTAATCTAACACTGTTTGTTTCTTGTGCAGGTATAGAAAAATCCATGTTGTTGATCTATTTTAAATATTTTAAAGCATGTGGTGTAAAAGGGTCTTCCACAAGGGTTGAGACTCAACATGCTGCCCCTCAACATTCCATAGAGGGGTTTCAGAAAAGAAACAGTTTAGTATTGCTCAAGAGAGATATGCATCTGAAGGAGTGCATCAAAATGTCATAAGAGCTCAAGCAAGTGATCATCTAGGATAATCAAGTCTGATAGTGCAAAGAATTGAAGATCATAGAGGATCAATTGCTCAAGTGAATTATCATCAAGTGCATCATCATGGAATGAGATAGTGAATAGGCATACATAATGCCTTGTTTACAAGTCATCAATAGCAACTGAAGCAATTTGAGGAGCTTCAGAACACCTTCATCATGGTGTGTATTTCAAAATCTTCTATGCATAAATCAAAATTTCATGTCAACATTTCTTGCCTAGGAGATAAAAATGCATGAAGAGTACGGAGAGAAGGTTGTCTCCATCAAAAATTAAGTGAAAAGTGGCTACAATTAAAGCATGAAAGTCAATAAGTGAAGGAAAAGGAGCACTGATGAACTAAAATGCACTACACTAAGTGTTTGAGTTGAGTTCAATATAAAGCAGCATCATTAATGAAGGTATTTTTGCAAAAACTTAAGCTTGTTTCAGTACTTTTGGTGCTACAAATGTAAAGGAGGATCTCATTGCACTGTTTCATAAAACTGTGGTAAAAGTGAAGTTGGAAATTCATTTTCTGAAGCATTCAAGTGCATAGAATGTGTGATAATGGACAAAAAAGTAACCTACAGGTGCACCATGATGGCTAAGTGCAGCTTTGCAAGGCAAGTAAGTGAAATAGAATCATTCATTTACAATCCATTTGAAGAAACAAAAGGAGATTTTGTGTGTTTTCATTTGACAAGAGTGTGCAAATGACATTGTCAAAATAATGCTAAACAGTAAATTGAAATTGCATGGAATAGAAAGCATGTTTTGATAAGTAACTGGAAAACATCAATTAAGTGGAGCTTCATTACATCTATGCAATTTAAGAAAATTGAAAGCCAAATATTTCTAACAGTGTGTACATCATGAGAACAAACAAATAGAGCTACAGTAACATGTATCTGAATGGAGAATGAAATCATTTTGCTCTTTTCAGAACAGTGAGCTTGTGCTACAGTGAGTCAGGGTTTCATTATGAAGAAAAGTGCAAGATGCCCAATTCGAGCCTTCAAGAGAGAATCCACATTGGTTTCCATTTAAAAGCTTCAGTATGTAGTAATAAAGGTATTTCAAGCACATGAATCAATGCAAGAAAGCCCAGCTGAACTCTCATGGCCGCAGCTTAAGAGTATTTTTCTCTCACAAATGGTGATACCCATTTAGGGTATTGTGTTCCAAACACAAATAAAAATCAAGTCAACATACTTTAAGCTTGTTACCAGTGGAAAGTGCCAACATAAAATGTAAATAATGGAGCTAATAGTTGTGGACTGGAGAGGCATTTTTTCCTCAAAAGCTCAAATACCCACTTAGGGTTTTGTCACAAAATGAAAAATTACAAGAGGAAATAACCAAGGTTCGAGCTTATATAAGAAGTGGAGCTTTCAAAAAAATGGAGAAATCAAAGTCAATGGCCGTGGCCATGAAGGGTCTACAAACCCTTGAAACAAAAACAAAATGCTTATTTTTCTCTAGATTATGTCTTATTTACAAGTGTCATACATTGTTACATCATGGGTCAAACCCGAAAAGAAATCATTTTCTATAGAAACAAAGATATTTGCATGGTGAAGCCGCGGCTAGAACAATGGCCTAACTCAGAAAAATCCCACAGAACTTCATGATTTTTGTAAGAAAATCTTGAATAAAGCTTTTATTTAAGAGGGAAATGCTTTTAAAAGTGGAGAAAGAGAGCTTACCATGGTTGTAGGTGAGAGAACCAACCATCAAACCCATGGCTAGAGCCTTCAAAAAGATTGAACAGACCCTCCAATTGTGGCCACCAATAGTGGCGATGTAATGTCAACACAGTGGAAACACAAGAATGCATTAAAAACAAGTCATGGCTACGGCCTATGGACCAAATTTCTTTTTCAAATGGAGCCAAAAATACATCAAAATGCAAACAAAAAATGCTTACCATCAAATGCAGAGGTGAATTGACAAGAGTAGCACTAAGAATGATGAAGAATCAAGCTCCAAGGCTCCAAACCCTAATCTTCCATGGTGGTGCCCAACAGAGCCCTATTTTCCCTAGCTTGGTCGATAAGAATGACAACCAAAATGAGTGTTGGGAGGCGGTTTTGTGGCTAGGGTTTTCCCCATGTATCAATTCGAATGTGATTTTAATCACATTCTTTTCAAAATCAAATGCCTTAGGTCACAAATACCTTGCCTTGTGGGTGGTTCATGCCTAGGCTGAAATATGCCTTAAACTTTTTTTTCATTTTTAGAGAAAATCATATGTGCTTTGGCCCTTTCATTCTAGGGTGGGCCTTTTCATGCCTTAGAAATATTTTATACCCATGCACTTTTCCTTGGAGAAATTTTAATGCAATCAAGACAATGACCTTAGGCCCTTCAAAAAAATTTCCTAAGTCTTAAGTATTTTAGGGTTTTCCCTTGGAGTTTTGAATCACCATATGTGATGGGGGCCTAAATTTTTTTAAGATTTTTTATAAAAAAATCAAGAATATTCAAAGCCTTGTATAATATTTTGATTTTTGCAAATACCGATTTCTATCCAAAATGCAAAAATCAGAATATTTGAAGATAAATTGTAAAAATCAAATGTAACAAAAGGGGGTTTCTATTTTTGTTTTCTGAAACTGCAAAGCTATAAAACACTAATTAAGCAATCTTTCTATAAATTGCTTGATTAGTTGTTATATAAATGCAATTAAACAATGCACTTGAGTCCTCATTAAACCTTCTATTTCTGAGTTGAGTTCTTGGGCGGATTTGAAAAAGAGATGACAAATTGAAGTTTCTATTTTCAATTTCCAACTGTTTGCACTTGATTTTGAGGACTTTTTGGATCAACCTTTGGGAGATGGAAAGTTTCTATCCTTTTGGTTCTTTTTGGAGCAATTTGAGGCCCTCTTTTTCAGGCTTTTCTTAGAAGCTCGAAAATGAGGAAGAGTTGCTTTTGGTGATGCAGTGGAGCTATTTTTTCTATTTTCTATCATTGATGTCACTTGATGGCTATAAGTTGAGAAATTTCTCAAGGTTCAAAATTATGTTTCTTTCTCTCATATGCATTGCTGAGAGTTTTGTAAACCTTTTGAATCATTTTTTGATATCTCACTCCTTCAATTTCAATACAAATAGCAGAGTTTTCCTTTCCCCTTTCTTGTCATGTATTTACAGTGATAATCTGATATTGTTTATGATTCAAAGTGGTGAATCCTTCTATTGTATTATTATTGTAGGTTGTGGGCAAGAATTGCATATAGTTCAGGTTGCATATTGTATTCAATGGTTCATGAATATTTATGCAAAACACTATTGAGCTAAATGTTCTAAGGTGGATTGTGAGAGCTAATGCTTTAAGAGAGGTTGTTGTGGGTTAAGTTTTGTCAAAATATTAGAATATCTAGTTGATCATCTTAAGTTGTAGATTTCATTTTTTAGCTTTCCTCCTACCCATTTCCCCTAAAAGTTCATAGGCTAGGTGATAAGCTAGAGGGAACCAGCCCACTCTGGAGATTCACTCTCACTCATTGATTGACCCACAAATCAGAGAATGTTTCCATGTTGCAACAAGATAGCCAAGCCTAGCTTGACTGAGGATACAATCTTGATTGCAAATAGGACCCATACGCCACCTTGGGCATATGAGTCCCCCCCAAATGGAACCTATATGCCACCTTGGGTGTATGAGTCCCATTTTGCCCCTTTTTAGGGTTTTGAGCAGGAAAATAGGGTTTTGAATTCAAATTTTATGAATGTCAACATTTTGGATCTAATAAATGGTAAATTAGATGAAATTCCTATATAAACAAGGTTTCAAATCATTATTTCACCTAGCAATCAAGAGTCAAGCATCCTAAGACTTCACAAGAGTACTATAGAGTATTCAAGAGCATTTCTAAGGCATTCAAGGGAAAATTTCTTCATCATTTGTTGCAGCAATTAGGATGCATTATCATGTCAAAGGCTTGATGCATCATCCATGTGGTTTTGAGCTAATGTTGTGATGTATTATTCAAGATCAATTCAAGTATTCAAAGGCATTATATTTTATCAAGAATCATGATCAAGATCTACATCCATTGAGGCCACTTCATGCTTGTTTGCGGATCTAAAAGGTTCCAAACAAGGTTCTATTGTTTCACCTTATGTTTCATGTTCATTTCATTCATGTTTCATTTCTCATTAGGGATTGAGTACCAAAACGAGGTTTGACCAAGGCAAACCCCATTTATTAACAAATCAACATTTTTCTCTCTCTCTCTCTATACATATGTGATTGCAAATCTAGGAGTTTTGGAGCTTGAAGATTCTTTCAAGACTAAATATCAAGATTGAAGAAATTTTTCATAGTTTTCAAGAAGTTTCCATCTTCATGGAAAGTCACCTACAAGCTAGAATTCAAGCTTTTAGGATCAAAGATCTGGCAGCAGAGAAACTACAACACACCACTAGAGGATACCTAGGTTTCAACCAAACCCTAATGCTGGGACTAAATCACCAGCTTGGATGTATGAGTCCTAGTACAACACTTTTCCTAGTTTTCAAAAGATCCAGATCAATCACTGAGAGATTTCAGTTCCCGCCCAGAAACCCTAGACTGGGACTAAATCGCCCAGTCTAGCGTATGAGTCCTAGTGAGCTTCAAACATCAAAATTTCAAGGTTTCAGAGCTTTTTTTTACATCTTTCTTCCAATTACATTTCTATATCTTTTTGTTTAGTTATTTGAATTCAAGTTTCATTTTCTAGGTCATTTAGTTAGATTTGCATAGTACTTTCATCTCTTTCTTTCTAATCACTTGCTTAGTGGTGAACCCCTTTAGTCCTTTAATCACACCCTAGGAGACCTTATAGTAGATCTCTTCTCTCACTTGGACCATTTTATTGAGATCTCTAGGGTTTCCTTGAATGAAATAGAGTAAAATAGGGCCCCCTTTTTGTGTGTTCCATCTCTTAATAGGTGGAGCACACACCCTATTTTATTGTTTTCATTTTGGTGAACCTGACCTTCGAATCTTTTATTTCTGATTTTGAGTGCATTAAATCCCTAGATTTAGCTTACATTAGCTTTGCATTAGGTCTTGCATTAGTTGATTTGCATTTAGGGCTTCTAAATCTTACATTAGTGAAAAGTGCATATAGGTTGCATTTTTGCATCTTGCATCATTGAATTTCATTTGAAATCTGTAAGTGCACATAGTCTAGACAACATACAAACCAAAAACCTTAAAATTCACTCAGAATTTTCTAAATTTGGTGCAAAAACCATAATTGGGACTCATTCACCCACCTAGGCGGTTTAGTCCCTATACAGGTGTTCTTCCTAGATTTCTAGGATTTTTGTGATGTGTTTTTTTCACTATTTGAACCCTCCAAAAACCCTAACTAGGACTCATATGCCCGTCTGGGAGATTTAGTCCTATTGTGACCTTTTCACACATCGCCCCATTCAAAATGGGGACCCCTAAATTTTTGCTCCATTCTAGTCTTTTGGCTTTGGTTTTGTCTCTCTTTCTGCTTCTTTTCTGCTATCTGCTTTCAGGGGACACTCCCGTCTGCAAGCTTGAATGTAAATTTGGCCAAGTCTAATATTAGGGTTTCACATCTTTGGGTCACTTTGGGGTCAATTTGAGTTGGTTGGTCAGCTTCTGAGCCTGGCACTGCTATCACAATACTTTCAGCAAGTAACCCCTAAATTTTCACTAAGTTTTGCCAACTTTCTATTTTTAGTATGTGTCAGTTTATGGTTGATTTTCTCGAGATTTTCACATTTTGACAACTTCCTTACATTTTGAACACTTCAAGTTCATTTCTTACAAAATTTGAGCGAAAATGAACGACTTGCTATTTTTAGCAGTCCAGCTTCCAGAGCAGATTTCAGGGCCTACATGTTACATTTTCTTATGCATGTCTGGAGATTCTTTGTGGGTTTTCCGAGACCTTTGCAGTGATATGACATGCAAAGCAGGATGACAACTTTTAGCATTCAGCCTTTGGAGGTCGATATTAGGGTTTGCATGTAGACTTTTTCAGTGCATGTCAGCATATTCTTTCTGGGTTTTCAAAGAGCTTCGCAATGGTGTAACATGCAAGTGTAACCGGTGACTTTTCAGAGACTTACTATTTTTAGCCAATACTTGCATGTTGGAGATTTTTCTGGGTTTTTCTGGGTTTTTCAAGATTTTTTGGGCAGTATGACATGTAAAATCATCCAGCAGTCGGACAGTCACTTTTTTGGCCACTTTCTATTTTTAGCAGGTACCACTTGGACAGCTGCTCAGCACTTCAAAACTACAAACTGATCACCATGCAATTGAAACAAGGTCAAACGAAGCTCATCTCAGGTACATGCAAAAAATTAGGGTTTCGAGCTTCAAAGCTAAAAATGAGGAGTCAAACGACAAAATACCCTAAAACTGAAGTATCCACTACGATCAGCATCTTACAAGGAATCTGCTGGCAAAATTTGAAGGCAATCGGAGCACTTACTATTTTTAGTAAGGTATTCTCAGCATAGGCTATAAATAGAAAGTCAATCTCGGATGCCGGTGCATACAGGCAAGTTCATCAACAAGGAGCACACTGTCCAAATTTCAACTCAAACGAAGCTAGGGAAGTCTCAGAAACAGGAACTTACTATAAATAGTAAGTCACTTCAGAAGCAGCTATGAATGGCAGGTCAGCATCAAATCTTAGCAGGTACAAGTCAAACATGTGATGAGGGATCCTTGGCGCGAATTTCAAGACAAACAGAGTTGTAGAGAATGAGAAATCAAATAATTGCTATTTTTAGTAGGCCGAGACAGAGAAATTAGGGTTTCCTAAAATCAAGGGCAGAACAGGACAATCATTCCAAAGCAGCATCCAGCTACGATCACCACGCTTTAGCCATTCAACCCATGAAATTTGAAGACTTTCTGAGCAATTTCTATTTTTAGCAGGTTGCTAAAAATAGCAGGTGTAAACAGACATCGGGCGTCAACAGCACAAATCAATTGAAATTCAGAATTGGGCGAAAATCAGGCTTTTTGAAGTTAAAATTCAGTTGACGGTGCGAGATTCAAGGAACTTTCCAAAAATAGAAAGTCAGGGCAAATTAGGGTTAATAGAAGAAAATCGACCTAAATCTGGCAGAGGGCATGAAATTTGCTAAAACGGATAAATTTTCAAGTCCATCATTAAAACTCGCCTTGAAAAGCTGAAGAGAGATGAAAATTGCCTAAGTCTGGAAAATTGGAAGTTGACATAGGGAAATGCGCCTGAGGATGGCTTGAAAATTTTGCTAAGGTATGAAAATTAAATGTTCCATGGGTCAAATGCGCCCCCCTTCTCAACTTGGGAAAATTTTCTAAGTTTTCAAAAATGAAACCTTGGCCTATCATATGCGCCTATGATGAAATGGAAGACCATGGGTCCAAATGCGCCCCTGAGCATTGAAGAATAGAAAAAAAGTTTAAGTGTTGAAATTGGAAGTAGAAGGGTTCATATCGCCTTACTTTGAAGAGGGATAATAAAAAGTTTCTAAGGCATTAAATTGGATGCTCAACATGTCATATGCGCCTAAGGTGTTGGAATTGAATGTTGACCCATTCAAGTGCACCCCTCTTTAAAGGCAAGAATAACTTAAATTTGACTAAGGCGTGAAAAAGGACCTCTCATAAATGAAAGCTCCATGTAGAGAATGCGCCCTCAATTGAAAGTGGACCCATTCAAATGCGCCCTTGAGGAGAAATCATGTTAGAAATTTTCTAAGTCCCGAAATTAAAAGTTCACCCATGCATATGTGCCTAAGTGATGAAAATTGAGAGTTTCCTATGAGATTTGCGCCTAGCAAGGCAAGGTGATTGAAAGTGTTAAATGATGAAACTGGATGCTCCTCCTGTGAAATGCGCCTCAAGCTAGAGGCTTGAAATTCCCTAAGTGCGCCCCAAATTGAAAGCTCTACATGTCTATTGCACCCTTGAAAAGGACATTTTGACTAAGGCGTTAAAAATAAAAGCTAATGGTATAATATGCGCCTACCTTTAAGGAAGAGGTTAAATTTAAATTTTAATGGGGCATTCGGAGTTAGGCGTTTGAAATTGTTCTTGATTAAATTAAAAGCACATACCTCTATATGCGCCTTGGGTCTGAAAGAGGGGAATTTAAAATTTTCCTAAGGCAACGAGTGAATATTAGACGTCGAGATTTGATAAGCAAAGAATCAAGTGATGATTTTCGATGGAAAATATTCAATGATGTTTAAAAAAGTTAATAAATTAAAAGGCGCTTGGAAGTGAGAATAATTTCTCTAGGCAATTAATTGCAAAACTTGCCTAAGTCAGAGAAATTGAATTAATTTAATTAATTTAATTATTTTCCTAAGTATTAAATTAAATTCCCCTTTAAATTTTGACACATAAAATTTTAAAATTCGGATGATTTTTATTTGTGGGGAATTTATTTCAGAGTTAATTATGGATGGAAAATAAAATACGCCTAGCCATTTTAAAGTGTTGACATCGGAAAATTAATTAAAATGGCATTTAATTAAAAATTTAATAAATTAAATATGTCATTTTAAAAAGGCAGTTGAGATTATTTCAAAACAAAACAAGATGATTTTTTTTCAAAATCACTGGCAGTCGAGAGGGAAGTTTTAAATTTAAATCGAGGAAAGAATCTCCCTAAATAGCAAATTGCTATGACGACTGCAAGACAACTGGAATATTCCCTTTTAAATTTAGCAAATGCGTAAGTCATGATGAAGAGAATAAATGGCATCTGCTAAAATTAGCACCAGCTTTTGGCTATAAAACTTCGGAGATTTTCATTTTCATCTCACACAATTTGAAACTGAGATTTATGCTGGTGAATCGAGAGAGGTTGTTGAGTTGTGAGATTTAATATTTTCAAGATTGAAAGTTGTTGAAAGTGTGAGAGTTGTTGAATTCAAGAGGCTTGAATTTATCGAGTTCTGCGAAGTTGTTGGGATTTTGTTGGGAGAAGTTGCTGAGTTGCGGAGTTGCTAAGATTCGAAACGAAGTTTGAAGTGTAAGCTACCGAAGTTGAGCATTTTTAATTCTCCACGTTGCTGAAGGTAAGTATTCGAAGTTGCTGAGACTTAATATTTTGCTGAAAGTTGAAATGTTTTTCGAAGTTGAAAGTTGAAAAGGCTGAAATCATTTAATTATGCTGGAGGTCGAAATTGTTTGAACTCGAAATTGCTTGGCTTTAAATTTTCTGAAGTTGTTGAAATTAAATTTAAAATTTAAGAAAGGCCTTCGAAGTTGCTGATGTTATAATAAAAAGAAGTGCTGGGTTTGAGAATTGCTAAATCTACAATTTTCAAAGTTGCATGATTTATAACAAAAGATGAACAGCTGATTTGAAGATTATTAAAACTTGATGAATTATAACTTCCAAGCTTCCATTAGCTTAGAATTAAAGATATTAATTAAATAATAGTAATATTCGAAATAAATTTGGATAAATTAAGTGTCCAAATTTGGATGTCTACAACTGGATACAGATAATATGTTATATAAATCCAAAGTTGCTGCCACTTCTTTTGAGAAGAGGATCAATACCACTTGGATGCGAAAGCCAAAGCCCCCTGTTGCTAAGCTGCCTAAGCAGATAATCTCAGAGGAGCTGAAACAAGAGTACTGCGATATAATTATGTTGCTCAGCAGGGTTAAGTCATTTGTGTTTGAGCTTCTTCTACATTAGTGTGGTGCTCGAAGGAAAGGTGCAATGACAACATTGATGAGTAGTTCCAGAGAACAAAAACATTGGCATACCACCAGGAATCGATTGGCTGTGGTTATAATCAGTTCAAGATTCATGAATCTTGTAGACGGTTGCATCTCACGCACACAGCTGACTTCAAAAGAGTAAATGATGCTTTCACCATGTATATCACAAGGACCCTTCAGCAGAGGTTACAACAAAGGATATCTGAAGAGGCACAAATGTTGATAGAAGAGTATGGGTGTTGGTTCGTCCAATTCCTGAAGTTTACTTATTTAAGGCTGCTGGGGTACTACTCATATGTCTAAAAATTACCGAGGTACCCCACCAACAGGATGATACTACTTGAGTTGTCTAGGCAATTGGTGGCCTACAACAAGATCATAAGGAGAAAGAAGAAGGGAGGCTTGCACTTTCCCATTGTGTTGGGAAACTCACTTGAAAAATGCCCTACTCTGCAGGCAGCCAAGGAGGCTGAGGAAGAATTGAAGTTCTATAAGTTGACTCTTCATACCAGCCGGCAAGATTTCGATCCTCGGGGAAAGATTGGAACAGTGCAAGGTGTGGAGTACAGACACAAAGCTCACCTAGAAGATTTTTGGGCGAATGCTGGGAGTGAGGCTAAGATTAGGAAAAGAACATTTTCGAGGTTGCCTCTCAAATTGATCAGAGAATGTGAAGTGATCTAAGTGTCAGACCAAGTCGAAGAGGATACCAAGCTAATCCATCCGGATTATGAATCAGTAAAGAACACACCGATTCCACCAGTAGATTGGGCTGAGCCAAAGATTATGGATTTAGACACTTTGTCTATTCCCATCTTGACTTTCACAAGGGCTTGGGTAGAAGAGTGTGTTCACAGATTAAGGAGGAGGTCAGTTGCCTTCACATATGACCTCATGGGTGATAAAAGGCCACCGATGTTGGCGAAAAGAAAGAAACAAATTGCCCAGCCTCCAGAGCCACAGCCACCACAAGAAGAGCCTATTCAGCCGGAACCCTAAGGATCGGAGGACACATCGTCCACTCAATTGGTGACCCATTCCTCCAGTGTGCACAAAGTTTCACTATTTGCAGATCAGAGGGCTCAGAGAAATGAGGAGCCAGAGGTTGGGGAGGTTAACCAACCAATGCCAAGAGAATTAGATACTTAGAGTGCTAATGTCCCTGAGGATGCCAATCAGCCAGATGAAGGGGAAGAGACAGAAACGGATACCCACTTTGGTTTTTCCTTCGAAGAGGAAGACGTTGGAGCTCATGAAGAGAGCGATCAAAACGTTGAAATAATTGAGCCTCAGCAGAATGTTGCTCGGGAGGATGTCCGTGAAGTGGAGGCAACTAAAGAGCAGCCCCTCATTATTTATGATATTCAGCGCAATTGGCTCTCACAGGCAATCAGAGAGAGATTAGGATGATGATGCTGACCTGGCAGTTGAAATGGAAGAGCTTCTAAACAGAATAAGTAAATCGCCTAAAAGGAAGAGAGCAAGGAAGTATACAAGAATGGAGACTAATGAGGCTGGGTCACGTAGCCTCCATATTGTTGTTCCGAGGGAGGATCATAATTTAAGTGATGCAATGCCAGAAAACTACACGGTCACCACAATTGAGTTGGGGCGTCCCTCCGATGTGCAAGTGGTTGAGGAAGCTGAGAGTTCCTTCCAAGCGTTGAAGGATAGGTTGGTGAAGAAGGAAGGGAAGTACAAAAGGTTGAAAAAGGAGCACAAGGCATTGGTCGAGTATGTGCAACACCTAGCACATCTAGTTGCTTAGGAGAACCCAGTGGTAGAACTCCCGCCTGAGCTACCATGAGAGCCAATCAGTGGGCTTGAGGAGATGAAGAGAGCTATACAAGAGGGAGACAAGTGGATAAGTGGTGTCCGCGCTGAAGTAGAAAAATTCATGGCTGATCTTGTCTCACCATTTCAGAATGCATCTAGTATCCTGTCATGCTTGGATGATGTCGAGCAAGCTTGGGGAGACACCCATATTTTCCAAGACAAGACTATTCCTCACCTTGATGTTTTGATGTGTGTGCCCATGCAAACTTTGGTGAATGAAGGAGTGATCCAGGCAGGCGACAGGTATGATTTTCGTGGGTGGCATTCGGCGGCATTCACTGGAAAGAGTTTCTTCGACACAACAGCTATGGAGTCCACCAAGATCAAGAAAGCAATGAAGAATATTCATGAGGGTATCCTCAACACGTTGGAGGCAGTGTTCGCCAAAAGGATGACTGCTGAGGAGGTTGAAATTGACGGATTGAAGGCAAGGTTGCGACCTTTCTCCTCCGAGATGAAGAGGTTCTCTCAACTAGACTTTGAGAACATGTCGACATTTTCAGCGATCATTCAGAGTACACAGGATTCTATTGAAGCTTGGAGAAAGTCCTGTGATAAGCATGAACAAATGGTGGCCATCCTCGAGTATCAACTAAATCTTACTCCATCAATTTTTGAGGAGGAGGTTGATGAAGTGTTGGCACGATTCGTAGCATACGCGATCAGAGAGAAGAACAAAGGAATCTGAGTCATGGACGAGAATCTTCTAGAAGGGTAGTGGGCATTAATTGCTCATGGTGGTCAAGGAGGAATCTGCTATTTTTGGGAGCATTTATGACACCACTCCTCCACCTTCTGGCGGTTTTTAGGGCAAAACTTGTCTAGGGATGAGGTGGCTTGATTTGAGCCCTCCATTGTAATTCAATCTGGACCGTCCGTTGAAATTGGCCAGCTATATAAGGGGGAGTCCCCCTCATTTGTAATCTAATAGTTAGAATCAGAAGTAGTCAGCATAGTGGATTTTGAGGCAGAATAGAGAGTAGATACTTTTGAGTTAGAGTAGTTTTCATTGCATTGTTGAAGAAGGGGAATTCTCCCTTTGAGAATTTTTGTAAGAGATTGTCACAAAGGCTAATCATAATAAAGCATTTCATTGATGGTGAATTCAAACTTTGTTGTGAGTAGTTCGTGAGGTTTCTTCTTCCTTTGACTTCAACTAGGACTTAATTTCATGCTAATAGTTAGATATGGATGTTTATGTTTGATGTAAGTGAGCTTCTTTTATCCATACCACTAACAATCTTACTGATGGTAAGCTTGTCTTGCGTGGTCAACTGGAACACTTTATACTTAACTTCGATCAAGATTCAAGTGTAGTTATGCATCGTTGTGTTGGTACTTGCATTATTGAATCGTGATTTGAATATCCTTTTTACCCTTTGAAGATTGCACTTACTTTGTTGAAGTTGTCCAATAGGAGGCTAGACAACGTTTGTTTGAAGTTCATTGAAATTGAGCATAACACCCTTTGCATTTAGGTTAGAATTTAGAATTTAGAAATCTCTGCAGCCATTCAAATTCTGCACACTTTTGGTTAGTTTTAGGAAAACTTGCACTCCAAAGTTAAATCATTCGCACAAAATCCCTTTCAAAAGCATATATTGGTTGTTACTGCACGTATTCTGAACAATTGCGTAAGTCCCCTCGTAAGAACACAACAATACACATCAAACCAACTGAGGGTGTTCTAAGTATTTCGGAACCTTGGAGTTGAACGTGTGATCTATCTCGCAATCTTAGCACATGGAATACTTTGATCAAGAGAGAACGGAGTAGCCTTCAAACTATTTTGTTCTGCTGATTGGTGCGGTCACAAAAACCACGTCAACAAGTCCCATATTAGATCTAAAACTACCTTTTACAGTATTAAAAACATTTTTTTTGTGCTTTTGTTTGCTATCATCAGATATCTGTTTCAGTTTGTTGATCTTCTGTTTCATTCATTTCATTAGATCTAGCGTAATTTAGTTAATTTATTGCATTGATTAATTTCAAATTTATATTTACAACACTTCATTTTTAGATTGTTGCATAGTGTAATCAGCAAATTACCTTGTTTGGAATCTAAAAATTGCATTACTTTTCATAAACTTTAGTATCTTCCTTTTCTAGGTTTGCAAAGAAAAATTTCATCAATAAGCATGTTAGTCATTCATTCAATACATTTCCTAGTTATGAGATTCTCTTAGTGCAAGAAAGTGAAAATGTTGACGCTTGCCTTAAATCTACAACCCCTCTTATCTCTCCTATTTATGGGAATGATGTGATAGAATACGATACAAGCATAGATAACCATGACGATCATAGTTGTTCTTCTCCTGATTCCTCTCCTATTTGTGACAAAGGTATCTTGGTGAAAGAAGATGCAATCATTAAGAATCGGGAAGGTCTTGTTTGTCCTTCTCCTCTTCCCCCTTGGGAAGATATTATGGCACAAGAGAATGAGATCATAGACATGTTATGCTTTGCATAACCACCCCATTTTGTTTTTGGTCAAAATGGGCCCCCCTTGTGTTTGTTTTCCCTTGGTATTTTTTTTCGTGTCTTAGGAGTTGTTCTTTTTCTTCCTAAGACCTTGTTCCTATTGTTTTTGTGGATTCGGAATGCAGGCCAAAACTGGACTTAGAACTTTCACAAAGTTCCTGCTCTAGTTTTTGTTCTGGTCCCGACCCCATCTCTTGTCTTGTCATTTTATTTGTTGTCATGTTTGTCTTGTGCTCTTGGGTTTTTTTCTCCCTTGGGTTTCTTTTTTTTCCTTCCTCCTTTGCATTATCTTTTCCCATTTGCGAAAGTGGAACCAGGACGGAAAATGGACTTGGAAATTGCAAAATCTCTGAGTCTAGATTTTGTTCTGATCCCACTCTTGTTTCTTTGTCTTTTGTTTTGTCTTGTTTTATGTTTTGTTTCAGGATGGGATTTCTCTAGGTCCCGCTTTCCTTTGTTCTTTCATTTTTCTTTGTTGGTTTTCTTTCCCTTTGTCGGGAGTAGAACCGAAGTCGGATCCAAACCTGGAACTTTGCCAAGTTCCAGATTCGGATTCGGTTCTGATCTTGCCCCCGTTTCTTTGTTATCCTTTCCCTACCATGGGACTGGAGCCAAAGCCATAATGAAGTATGGAACTTTGACAAAGTTCTTGGTTCTATCTCAACTCCGCTTCCACTCTTGTTTTACCTCTGACATACATGTTGGTTGTGTACTCAACTTTGCTCCAATTCTGCCCCTGACCAACTACATTAAATGCATTAATTGCAGTCTCCTCACACATGCAAAATGGTTTTAAAACCTTAATCAAGGTTATTTGGTTCATGCAGTTACTCAAAGCATTTTAACAAACAAAGAGCCGAGAGAACTAGAGAAGGAGCATGATTTGGCTATGGGTGGGCGTTTGTGAGCATATCCCTATTGATTTCAACCTTTTTTGGTCGCGTTTTAAGGTAGGTGGTTTTCTCCTATTCCATTTTTTGTTTTCCCATTCCATTTCATTTTCCCCATTGTTCTTCACACATTTGCGGGACCTTTCTAATGAATCTTCGCTTGTTTCCTTTCTTGTTGTTCATGTTTTGGTTTGTCATTCTTTGTTTTGTTTCATTCCCTCGTTCATTTTTTGTTTGTATTTTTTGTGTTCCCCATTGTTTTTTTGTTTGGCTCCTATCATTTTCACTATTTTTGGTAGTGTTTTCATTCCACTGTGCCCTAGTTTTGATTAGGCCTTTCTTTTTGAGGGGTTCTAGTGCCTTACAGTTGTTTTAAATCTTTTCTTGAACACCTCTAATCTTGTTTTTGTCAATCTTACAGGTTTTGTTGTAGGGTTTTTGATGCCCTAGTTTTGATGTGAGTCGATGGGTCGTACGATTTAGGGTTTGCATTTTGTACCCTTTTCACATAGTTTCCCTAGCTTGCTCAATCCGGTCCCGGTGGTTTGAGCAGAGTTGAGCTTGATTTCTGCCTCTCTGCATCCTTTCTAACTCATGTCCAAACTAGTGTTGGCATGCGAAGAGAATATGCTTAGTTCTAACAATACATGGCGAAATCAGATTCGGAGATGAACTCATCCATTGAACTTTCGCATGAGAGTTCGATTCCAAAAATGAGTCCACCTCCAACCAATTTTGATCCTGATTTTGATTCCATCAACTTAGCAGGGCCAAGTCATCAAACATTATAGGGTATTGAAACTTTGAAAGTTTCAATTTTTGATCCGATCCTGGTCCCGGTTCTGATTAATGCTATTTGTTTCACCTCTTTGGTTCCTATTTTTCTCCTGGTGCTACTCCCGACAGGTTTAAAATTTCACTAAGTATGGAGGGTTACCTAGGGAAGAGTAGAGAAGTGTGAAAAGATAACATTTTTGGTGATGATTCTTATGCCTTCTGGTGGTCTAATCCAAGCTTTTCTTGTAGGAATAAACAATTTCAAGAGCATCAAAGGAAGTTTCACAAAAAGAAGGGAAAGTTGCAGAAAGCTCAAAGGGAGCAAAACCAAAGAAGATCAAGATGGAGCAATTTCCCTACACCTTGAGGTACAAACACCAAGATGCTACTCTTACAGCTAGTAAGCTAGATTTAGAATGGGTAGACATAACAGATACTAATCTAGGCCCATTCAACTTTGAGGAGCTACTCTTGGAAACTTTCTGTGAAGATGTGAGTGGAAGAACTAGAAGAATTTCCCAATTTGGGCCAACACATGTTACACTCTTCCCCCTATAGTCCAATGCCTAGAGCTTATACTCATAGCAACAAGGGCATACAATCCTTTATCCGGACAATGTATGGACCTTCAGGGGAATGTGATCATTGATCTATCCCCATAAATGATGAGTCTTATGTTACACTCTTCCCCCTGTAGTCCAATGCCCAGAGCTTATACTCATAGCAACAAGGGCATACAATCCTTTATCCAGACAATGTATGGACCTTGAGGGGAATGTGATCATTGATCTATCCCTACAAATTATGAGGCTTATGTTTAATGCACCTACCCCCAAGAACCCTAAGCAATTGATTGAGGCAAAGGCATTGGAGTTGTTTAATAGGGACAAGGAAGCTAATAGGTCCCACATGAACAAGAAGTGGTTAAGAACTAAGAAGTCCTTAACCAAGGTTCCTGAATAGCCCAAGAGAGGGGACTTCAAGAAGGAGATAGATGACCTAATCATGATGATTTCTAGGGTATTTGGAAAGAATGACTTTGCATACTTCAAGGAATGGATGTTTCCATTCATTCAAACCATTTTAGATGGTAGGAAAAAATTTGATTGGGGTATGATTTTATCAGACATCTTGCATAACCAGATGCTCAAGGTGGGGCAAACCAAGAACTTCTTTATGACCTCTTATGTCATATATTCAGCTACAAGGAGGGGCATATTCCTTGGATTAAATGCAATGGGCACATTAGGAGAGGCTTTTGGGAAAAATAAGGCATGGGAGCATTATGATCAACTGACCTTGCAAACCTTAGAGCTACACTATAGAAGGGTCAATGATGCATTCCTCTATGCCATCATCAACCGGTTGATAGGAGATGTTGGATACAAGATGAGCAAGGAGGCCATGGCTTTCATTGTTGAATGGGGACATTGGTACATCCAATACCCCAAGTTCTCTTATTTTAGGTTGGCAGGCTTTGATGGACATCCTCATCAGCTGCCAAGATTTTGCAATGACAGTATTGTGTTTATGGAGTTCATTTATTAGGCTATGGGGGTTAATACAAAATTTGCAAACAAACACAAGCCTGGATGCCACAAATTCCCCATGAAGTTGGCAGAATACTGTTGTGCTCACAATTTGGCTACAAAGGCAGTATGTGAAGAGTTAAGATATCTAAACTTGGGATTGTATACATCAAGGAAACATTTTGACCCTAGGCATAAGATGAATGGCATAGCTCCTACCATTTTTGATAAGCATTTTAACTTGTTAGAAGATTTTTGGATGGATTTGCAAGATGATTATGATGTTAGGAAAATAAATTATGAAAGGCTTACCATCCCACAAATGATGGATTATGGGGTAAAGGAAGATATTCTCGATACACTATCAGATGATGGTGTGGTTTTGGACCCCGGGTATGAAGCTAAGAATATAGGTACCAAAATCTTGGACCCAATAAATTGGGATGAGGAAGAATTCATTGACATAAAACAACTTGCCAGGATAGTGATGGATAGAAGCATTCAATGGGTGGTCATGAGGATAAAGGAGCCAGAAGCTCAATCCTCAAAGAAAATGAAAGCAACAGGCACCCAAGGATATAGAAGAACAAAGAGGAGGACAACTCCTAAAGAAAAATAGGAGTACTTTCCTCCTAGCTCTGGAGGAGATGTTGATCTAGGAATACCTACTCAAGAAACTCATAATCACAAAGTGTAGAAGCTACTACTATTGGAGAAGGAGCTTCATCTCAACCTTCCCTCCCAAAGGAGTCTACTAGGGAAGTACTTGCAGGAAACTTTCATGAGAATGATAAAAGAGACAAACAAAAAGAGGTTGAGATCCATGATGTGGACACTGATTCAGAGGCCACACAATCAGACCATGAGCCTCTTATAACTACATTTGTTGAGGATATTCAGGATGTTGCAACTGAGCATGTTTTAACTGCAAAAGACTATTGGAAATTGTTTGAGGATGCAAAGAAGGAGGTTGATGCCAAAGCACAAGTTGAGGCACTTGCAAAGCAACAAGAGGATGAAGCTATAGCAAAGATTGAAGAGCTTGCAAGGCAACATAAGGAAAAGGAAGACCTCTTGCAAAAACAAAAAGAAAGTGAATGGAAAACCAATGCAAAGAGGGAGAAGTTGGCCCTCTTGCAAAAAATTAATGACCATGAAGATGAAAAGGCCTGGAAGATAAGGGAAAATGAGGACCTTGAGGCCAAGGCCAAGGCTGCAGAGGAGGCATAAAGGAAAAATGATGAAGAAGAGCTCTTGCTAAAGAAGTTGGAGATAGAAGAACAAGCCAAGAATGAGCAAGAAGCAGCCAAAATGTGGGAGAGAGTTAAGCAATTGGAGAAACAAAGAGATGACATGTTAGAGCAGAGGAGATTGGAGGAGGAAAGAGAGAAAGCTGAAGTTGATAGGCTTGCAAAGGAAATGGTAGAAAAGGAGCAACAACAAGAGGTTGATTCCCAACCTAAGGTTACAATTCTACAACCTCTCTCCTCTACCACTTCTTCTTCACAACAAGTGGTTACTCCTCTTTCTGCCCTAACATGGTTGAAGCTTAACTTGGAGAAGAAACAGATGATCTAGCCCCAACCCCTAAACTGGGATGATATGATGAAAGAGATTGAGAAGGAAAGGCCAAAGAAAAAGGCTCGAGTCCTTCACTCCACCAAACTGACAGATGTTGGAGAGATTGTAGTTGAATGTGCCATTCCTATGGTGGACAAGGACAAACAAGAGATGTAGTTGAGTGATTACCAACTGGGCACTGTGAACTTGGGAAGGCCTACAAGGAACCAGCAAATGGACTTGATTGATATTGTAGCATCTTCCACCAAGTCAAGAATGATAAAGTATAAGCAAAGGAAAGATGAGATCAAAGCTCAATTGGATCAATTGCATAGGTTCTTAAAGGACCTATCCTCTCCTATTTCTATACAATCTTCTGCTCCACAAACACCAATTTTGTTAAGCAAGAAAGAAGTTGATGACCTTATTAAGATGAGAAGCAAGGCAAAGATGTTGGATAGATGGACTCATAGGTTGAACCAAGAGGTGGAGGAACTACTTGTTGAAAGCCACAAGGTTCATAAAGAAGCATTGGAATCATCAAATGATATGACTACATATGTTGAGTTCCTTTGGAAGCAAGAAGAAAAATATAGAGAGCATGTAAGGAAGTTGAAATAAATTAATAAATTTCCTCAACAAACACTCTTGGAACAATCTATCCTTGAAGAAGGTAATGAAGATTCCATTGGTAAAACTATTGATATTATCAGATTCAAGACTTCATTTATTTTTTCCCATAGGAATGAGGTACAATAGGCTAGCAAGGATTTGACAAACCAAATTGTGGAGTTAGATGCAATCATAGCTATGATGGTGAATGAAGATGTCCCTGTCAAGGATGGTTTCCCTCTTGATGAGTTAAGGAACAAATAAGATAATAAATTTCAAGAGGCAATGCATAAGGGAGATGATGGTGATGACTTATTAATTGAAAAAATCATGGACATCAAAGACGTAGTAAATATTGCTCGGAAGGAGCCTGCCAAATTGGATGATATGCAAAAGTTCACCTCTGCTGAGTTGAAAATAATAAAGTTTGAAGACATATGGGTAGATGGGTCAGATGTGGACATTCTTAGACAATTTGTAGATAGTTATGATGAGTAATTAATTGAACAGAAGAAAGGGGAGTAAAGTGTATGAAATATTCCATTTTGAATGAAGCATCAGATGATATGGCCAACTAGGCAGCTCTCCCCTATTTTTCAGGATCATAACACAAGTTCAACTAAAGATTCCCCAGCAGTTCAACCTTCTCCTTGTGCATCAGATTTTGATACAGATTCATCAACAATTGAACTGGAGATCATGATGGGTAGTCATCTCATGCAGCTCTAGTTGTTCCCTGATTGGTGGATCTCAAATTTTTTATTGGAGGAATTAGTGTTAGAATTGTCTATATGTAGTTTTTCTCTCCATGTTGTAAAGGTTAGCTAATTGAAGAAGGATTAACTACCTAAAGGAGAAAGTTAGGATAATTTTTATAGTTTCAGAAGCTTTTTATAGTTTTATGCAAATATACTTAGACATTTTTACAATTTTCAATACAATTTATGTTATTTTCTAGAACTAGTTTTAATGGTGATGTCAATGAACAATGGTCATTCATATGCTAGTGAATGTTGTGCATAAATGTCTCTTATTTGATGAAAGTCAATAGAAGATTCCAGACTTGAGACTATTTCCATTGAATTATCTGTGAATGAGATTTCTTTGTGTTTATTGATCTATGAATTTTAACGATGAGCTAGTAATATGTTCTTGTTTGATTTTGAAGTTTATGAATAGTGAATGATTGTATGTATTGAATTTGCACTATGAATGAATACAATGGTATGGATTTTTCTATAGATTGTATCATTTTATGGTTTAATTGTTTGAAAGGAATGCTCATTATGAAGTTTGTATGTCTAAATATAAGGAAATCTACATTTATGTTTTGTTGTCTTGAGCTTTGTTCTATCTTTTGATATTTATTTACACCCCCCAAATGTTAGATTAATTTGTACTATGTAGTTTGTATCCCTTTACTAGCAGACCCCTTAAACATTACAGTTGCATAAGCCACTAAACAACATCAGCATAGTTGAGAACCAACTACAGAGACCTTGGAAGATAGGTGGTTTTAGATTAGTTATCTTTTTTAGGGGAAATAGAGTAGAAATATTATGTCTAATGTTGTTGTGTCAATTTGGCCATCAACAAGACACATTTCTAAACATCACCTTACCTAGTCTCCATTCATCCCTTTCTTGTGAGAACATTTTAGTGAAAGAGGATGAAATCATAGATAAACATGATGATCACATTTTTTCATCTCCTAGTATCTCTCCTAGTTTTGAAGAAGATATTATAGTGTTATATGATCAAATAAATGAGAGTTATGAGAGTTCTATTTTTCTCTCTTCTCCTAGGGAAAAAATTATTAAGCAAGAGAATGTCATCATTGATAAACAAGACAATATAACCATTGATAACTCCCTTACTTGTGATGAAGTCATTTTAGAAGAACCAACCTTTGAAAGTCATGAACATCTAGTTTGTAGTTCTCCTAAAACCTCTCCTACTAGGGAGGATATCATGGTGTAATAAAATGAGAACATTGACACATGTCTTTCAAACAGTAGTAATGAGGCTTTCTTACATGAAGATGATGAAGTGACATTAGACTCTCCTTCTCTAAGATAAGTTAATAGTACTCAACCTCAACTCATCCTTTACCCATCTTCACACAAACCTCAAATTCAAAAAAAACCCATCCTCATCCTTGAACCACCTAAGAATAATGTTTTGTAGCAATTGAATTACAATACTGTTTCTCATACATATAACACTAGAAACAATCTACAACCAAAACAAACACCTTCAACATCCCTTCCATTGCCTAACCCTATCTTTCCCAGTGCCCTTCATTTTCCTTTACATAATGAAAAGGAGTGCAATCTTGTTGAGCAACTAAAGAATACTCCTGCTAAGATATCCTTATGGGATCTTATTCAATCCTCCCCTCATTATCATAACATCATTCAAAGTGATTTACAAAAAGTTCCTACCCCTTCTAATGTGCAACTGAATGACATAGCAGCCATGATTCAAGGAATGAATGCTGACATTGTTTTCCACCAAAGTGAGCTCCCTCCATTAGAAGTGCAAAAACAAAATGAAGCTTTCATGATAATAGCTATTTTCTATAGGACAAGGATAAAGCGAACCCTTGTTGACAATGGCTCATCTATCAATGTTTGGATAGACTTGGTGTAGATAAATCAAGTATTCAACCTACCTCTTTATCTATTAGTGGGTTTGATAACATGGGAAAATGACTGCTTGGTGTGATCACATTACCTATTACAGTTGACAAAGTTACATTATAAACTCCTATTCACGTTATGCCTCGTGAACTTTCATATAAGCTTCTTTTAGGAAGATCATGGTTTCATGAGATGCATTTGGTGCCTTCAACTCTTCATCGTAAAATGAAGTATACCTACAACAACAAAATACATACAATCGAAGTCAATTTTGAATTTTACATTGTTCTACAACTTTAAAAAGACAAGGAAAATCCTTTGAAAATATTGACACCAACTGCACAAACGAAACCCATGTGACAAAAAGATAAAGAAAAACATATTGAGGAAGTCACGAAGCTATTAGAAGATGATTGGGGTTCCTTAGATTTTACACCTACATTCATGGGAGAATACAAGATCATAAACAAATAATTTGAAAAGGGAAAAGAAAAAGCAATAATGTCAACACAAAATTTAAATGAACCTTCAAAATTATCTACCTCAACCATTTTTGAAGAAGCAACAAATTACATGACAAACTTGATGAACTTGACTATGAACAACCACTGAATCCAAAATAAATGAAAAAGCTTTATGGAAAAGGTTATGAACTTATGAAACAACTTGGATATAGTGTAAAAGGATGTGGCGCTAGAGAACAAGGTATTTGTGTCCCTATACAACCTAACACACAAGAAACCAGTAGTGGTCTTGGTTATTGTCCTTTGAAATAAATGAAAGAATCAAAGAAATCCTTGCTTAAACACTAATAATTTGAATTTGTTAGATTTTACACCCTCCTATAAACGAGAGTACAAAATCTCACAATCTAAAGAGTCTTGTGTAAGTATGACACCTTGTACTAAGCAAGAGATAGAATTTTTGCAAAATAAAGGAAAATATACTTTTGATCAAGAAAGTATCTTGTCAAGACTCCTCCAATATCACTTGATATCCCTCCCTCCAAGAACACAAAATAAATTTTACTACAAGAGTTCATTTTGTGCATATCATATATTTCATGGTCATTCTACTAATGAATGTAAGGCTTTGAGTAATCGAATTCAACATCTTAAGGATTGTGGTACTCTTCCTTGTGTTGAAGCACCTATTTTCTCTAATTGATACTGATTTCCAAGTTTTTCATCAATCACCTTAGCTCATCATTGTCTTGCAATAAGTGGGGGAAGGGTTATGTTAGCCTTGTCCTCGTATGACACTTGTTGATGTTTGTTTTAGCTAGTTGATTGCCTTCCATGTATATATAAGAGAAAGCTTGGGATGTGGATGACATGCCTTAAGTTGGCTCACATGTGACATACTTTTCTTTCTATGTTTAGCATTACATTTTGGGGGCAACCCCTTTTCATGATGTAGCTTCATGCGGAAACATATGACTTAGCATAGGGCTTTCTAAACAATCTCTCATGTCTTCTTCTACTTTAAAGAAATTTCTCACAGAAATGGTGTCAGTAATCACTTTAAATTGGGGGCATACATTGACCTCATGTTTCACTATGCAATTTTCTTTCTTCTTGCAATGTGTCCTTTTCTTGGTACTGTCATTGGGTTTGATTTCCTCTAAGAACATGATATTTCTTTGACTTGTCCTCTCTTGGAGACATTAAGCACAATGTTCCCTAAGAAAAGACCTTACATAAATCCCTTAAAAAATAGAATATCCTTTACATGCATAAATGTTCATAAGTGCTTAACACAACTTGTTAGGCCTTGTGAAGCTCAAAGTTTCATTTTGTGGCATCCTATTCAATTTATCAGAGGGATAGCTTTGGTATGGTTAGTATGATGAGAATCCCAAATGAGGGCATGACTTTCTCATTGTACAGTGAGAAGCCGATATAGACCTGCATGACTTTCTCACTAAGCCACCCTTTGGATACTCACCCAGCGGATAACCTAAAGTTTTGTTACCTCAGTGTGAGCATGTGTTTTGGAAAAAAAACTTAGATATGATCCACATCATGTTGGAAAAATGGTCAAGGCTTGATCCACACTTTTTTATTCAATTTTTATTTTTTTTCCTCTTTTCTTTCTTTAGGTCTTTGACATTGTATATTTGTGTATCTTGATGTTGCATATAATACACCTTGTGTTTGTCCCTTTGTGCTTATGTTGGTTTGATGTAGGATCTTGGATCTTAGGGTCTTGGCCACCTCCTTTGATCTTTGTTATCTTATACCATCCACATTGGTACACTTGGACCCCTCTTGAATGTCTACTTTAGTGTGAGTTTGAAGTAAGTTCCTCCTCTCACTAAAGTGGGGACTAAATGTAGTGTAGGACAAAGTATCCATTTTTCACACTTAATTTAGGAATGATTAACGTTTAAATGAACCTAATGTTTCCTTGATTTGGTGTTGCAATGTGTTTTACACATTCACATTAATTTTTGGGCCCTTTTAAGCTAAATATACCTAATCTTGCCTTAATTTAGTGTTGTAAAGTGTATTTATTTACACCTTCACACTAATTTTTGGGCCCTCTTGCATTTATAGCCTTCAAAAATTATCATTAATAGGCTGTTAGGACCCTTTATTATGCATCTTGAGGCTTATTTCAACCAAAATCTCGACATAGTCAATAAATACACTTAACATTCTAACCCCCCGATATGTCCTCAGCCTAAAAAGCTATGGTGGGACCCATATACCACCTTGGTCATATGAGTCCCCCCCATATGGGAACTATATGCCACCTTGGGCGTATGAGTCCCTTTTGGCCCCTTTTTATGGTTTTGAGTGGGAAATCAGGGTTTTGAATTCAAATTTTATGAATGTCGACATTTGGGATCTAATAAATAGTAAATTAAATGGAATACCTATATAAAAAGGCTTCAAATTATTTTCACCTAGAAATCAAGATTCAAGCATCCTAAGACTTCACAAGGGCATTATAGAGTATTCAAGAGCATTTATAAGGCATTCGAGGGAAAATTTCTTCATCATTTGTTGCAGCAATCAAGATCCATTATCATATCAAAGGCTTGATGCATCATGCATGTGGTTTTGAGCTAATGTTGTGATGTATTGTTCAAGATCAATTCAAATATTCAAAGGAATTATCTTTCATCAAGAATCATGATCAAGATCTACATCCATTGAGGCCACTTCATGCCCAAACTGGGACTAAATCACCCAGTTTGGCATATGAGTTCCAGAGAGCTTCAAACGACAAAATTTTAGGGTTTCAAAGCTTGTTTTGACTACATCTTTCTTCCAAGTACCTTTTTGTATCTTGTTGTTTAGTTATCTAAATTCAAGTTTCATTTTCTAGGTCATTTAGTTAGATTTTTATAGTACATCTCTTTCTTTCTAAGCACTTGCTTAGTGGTGAACCCACTTTAGTCCTTTAATCACACCCTAGGAGACCTTATAGCAGATCTCTTCTCTCACTTGGACCATTGGACTGAGATCTCTAAGGTTTCCTTGAATCAAATAGAGTAAAATAGGGCCCCCTTTTCGTGAGTTCCATCTCCTAATAGGTGGAGAACACGCCATATTTTCTTGTTTTCAAAATACATTAGATTTGTAGCTTAATGTTTTGTTTCATACTTCAAAGAATTAGCTAAGTTAGGACATTGTAGTTTGACAATTAATGGTTACAGTCTTCAACATTAGGTACTCGTAGTAGAAGGTAGTTACTTGTATTCCTTTCCACTATTTTCTGAATTAGCAGTTTATTTTGATTGTAATCTCTTACTATATTTGCATATGTTTATTTGTCTATACTCAAATGATGTAGGATGTCCAAAATCTATGAATGCATATATTTTGTCAACACTATCCAAAGTTTTACAACTCCTTGGTTGATGATTTAATGCAATCCTATTGTGAATGATGAACTATTTAGTTAGGGATTCTCAGGTCCTTCGAGCCATATGTATAGCTAGTAGCATAGAGATAAAAGGGGGAAAATGTATTTTCTTTTATTCATTCATTCTTTTCTAAAAAATGTAATCTCTCCGTCTCAAAACCCTCTTCTCCTAAAAATATTCAAAAGAAGGATGAATTTTCTTTTTGTTTGAATGATTGATCTTGGGAATTAGTTTGTGAGGAAGAGGATTGAAGGTGTGTTGTATTACATTATGAGTGGCTTCTCAAATTTTCAATAGTTTGTTATTTTTATGATCTTCAAACATGAGGTCATTTTCTTCATTTTCCTTTGTGTTTGTGCTCTATTGGTTTATGAATGACATGCTTACCCTTAAGGTAGCATATAGCTTCAATTGTGTCTTATATTTACATATAATTATAGTTGATTAAATTCTTTTAATTTATATTTTAATTTTTTTTAAACATCCAAGTTGTGCCCTAATTCTAGAAAAAAATTCCAAAATCACTTAAGCATGAAATTGACTACAAAAGTGTGGTGTTATGCATATTCTAAACCAAATGGTACATTTTTTTTTCAAAATTCACATTTCAAAAATTGAAGTTTTAGATTTTTCCATCGCTTGACCTAAAATATTTGATGCGTCACTCTTTGAAACATGTGTCACTATAACCTAAATGTATCGCTATACCTAAATTACCTAACACATTGCTAAAAGGAAAGTGTGTCATTATATGATCAATAATGACATCGATCACTTCAAATTTGTCACGATATAGCGATGCCCTAAATGACCTAATTCAAAACCTAAAAAACATGTAGGAAAAATATGCAAATCGAGAAAAGTTTCAAAGCACATACCCAAGGTCCCATGTCTATTGGGTGTTTTTACTCTCAAACTCTATCAAAAACGTGTGTGTGAAGCTCACGTCACACCATATCGCCAAGGAATCAGAGCACAAGAGCATCAATTCGCTAGAAGTCAAGAGTGCAAATGAATTGAAAGTGACCCTTTAACCTCTATTTAAGCCTAAAAATTAGGGGGTTTTGCCCTAATTTAAGGGGAAAACTAGGGTTTTTATCATGTTTTGCCAATTTTTGAGTTGTAGGGCATATTTTGAGATGTTTTTTGTGTTTTTGAGTTTGTTTTCATGTTTCAAGGCCTTTTTTGACACCTAAATCAATATTAAACCTTTGTTGCAACATCAACCTAAAATTCCAAATTTTTGTCCAATCTCTTGAGGGGGTAGGGTACCAACGTAATTCCTTCAGTTGGGGAAATAATGGGGCATCCAAAAAAATTTATAAAAATTGAATTTTTGATCTAAGCAACAACATTAATCCGAAAAGTGTCAGTGTTTGAACCAATGTAACAAGTACCTCACTTCAAAGAGGGACAAAATGTACACACTTAAAATTGTCCTGAATGATATTACACACTTTAATCTGGTCACTAACATCATTTCATCCTTAAATTCATCTTCTTTTTTCCTATTTAATTAAATAAGCCTAGTTATTTAATTAAATGAATCATTTTCATCCATTAATCTAATTAATTTTATTGGGTTAATTCACCCCCTTTCACACTAACATTTCATCCTATTTAATTGAATAATGCAAATTATTCAATTTAAACCCCCTTATCTCCTCTCATTTAATTAAATAATCTAAATCATTTAATTAAATGCCACTTCCCCCTTTCTCATTAAATAAATCATTTATTTAATGACAATCCTAAAATTCCTCAACTTGCACAATTAAAACTTTGTTTTAATTAACTAATTACTAATTTTCCTCACCCATCCACTTGCATAGGTAATATTCCAAAGGACTATTCTTCTATTTGACTCCAAAAATGGAATATTCTTTCCTAACAAACTTTCTAACAACTTTGAAAGTGTGTTTGTTTGAATCTTTGTGAATTGTTTCTTTGATCCATGTGATCTTTGATTCTCATCCATTGATGAGAATACTTGTGTAAGAGAGGGGACCAACCAAACCAAGGATCTAGGTCATGGAAAGCTGAGAGTGGAGGGCTGCCCTAACTTACCTCAAGCTAATGGGTGTTTAGGACAAGAATCGAAAATGAAGATCACTCTCAAGTGCCCTTATTACTCTACATATCCAAAATCTAAATGGGGCTAGATGAGCTAGTTTTTGGAGTTTAGACTGCACCTCAAATAACTCTCTATTTGAGGATAGAAGTGCAGGTCTAAGATGATAGCATGGTGTGTTGGCATTCGTACAACTAGAAAATGTAAAGTGCAATGTGAAAATCAAACAAACCTACTAACTGCCTAGCTAATTAATCTTAATGAAATAAATAGAATAATGAGGTATGAAAAGTAACTACGTAAATGATAAAGAAGGTAGATGAGGAGGAGGGTATCAACTCACTAAAGCTCTAGTTCACCAATGAGCTCCACACGCACGTTCACCTACACACAAGCAAGAGAGGGAAAAATGTTGGGTTGTATAGGGGTTTGCCTCAATCAAACCCCCACTTTGGTGTTTCCACCTCCATAGATAGCCAGAAAAGCCACGAAGTAGAAAGTACGATAAAGGAAATAGAAAGGAAAGTACTAAACACTACAAAGTATGCAATGCTATTGTATCAAACAACGATAGGAAAAAGAGAGTGATGCAATATCACCTCCACCCAAAGGTGCTCAAGGCCAATGAAGAAAGAATGCAAGGAAATGAGCTTGGAAAAGTTGACATGGCCACAGTTGTGATGAAGGGAGGTCTTGCAATACTCCAAACTCACAGCTTCTATGGTAGCACAACATGTACAAGGATGGAATTGATGGAGTAACAAGCTTGCTTGCTACAATGCTTAATGGAGTTGTGTGAAAAATGCTTCAGAGAATGTGATAGATTGCTAGAAGATCTTAGAAGACTGAATGAATGAACAAGATAGCCATTTCAAGATCAAAATGGGAGAGAAGGATTTATTTTTGGGTCGGTTGGTCGACACAGAGGTGTTACGCTTTGTGCCCAATGGAGAACGTAACGTCCATGTGGACACTAGAAGCATGAATCTGTCAAGGACAAAAACATGCTACACAGATGTTCGTGTGACACGCTCACATCTCTAATAAATATTCCCCCATCGACACACAAAACACGTACCAAGTGGATGCATTTCAAGCGGGTGATGTGGAATTTCACCTTCAGGTTTGATTTTCTAAGGTGAGGGTATGCAAAAGGGGAATTTATGCAAGGGGTGCAAATTTGCTCCTATACATTTTTCCCCCACTTTAGTGAGCACGAGTATTAATGAGTGTTCGATAAAGTAGATCAAAGAGTTAGAAATGTATACCTGAATCATCAAGGAAGTAGACCGCAATCTAGTGAGCTCAAAAGTGTAGGGTAGGAAAAGGAATCCATAGGTACTCTCTCTTGAGGAGGCTCGAACAAAAGGACTTCATAGCTCCACAAAACTACAAAGTTGAAAAAAGTACACCAAAGGCCCGCAAACCAACGATGGACAAATCTCATAGGATGTAAGTTCTTCATAGGCCCTCAAACTTGCAAAGAAGGAATTCCCCAAAGTACTCTCTCATGAAGGAAGCCTACTGAAAGGGGACTCCATAGAGTTAGAATAGAAAGTAGCTTCACAAGCACACCTACAAAGTAACATGTTAATCTACAGATAAAACATGTTAGAAAATGAAGAGCAACAACGTAGGAAAATAGACAGACAGTCAAAAAGTTGAAAAGTTTTCAAAGGGGTCCCTCGAGAACCCTTAAAAAGAAGAGGGGTCCACTCAAGGGACACTTGTTTGAAAGTGAGAGTATTTTGCAAATCAATTCATCATCAAGGAATCCTTTCAAAAGATGTTCACTTCATCAAGGAATTCGAAAGGAAGAAAATGCCCCCTCGCAAGGGGAAGGTCAAAGCCTCTCTCACAGGAAAATTTGTTCTCTCCTTGAAGGAAAGTTCTTCAAGTTCTTTCTTTGCGAACCCTTGACAAAGGAAACATGTTCCGCTAGGGGTCTTTGTTGAGAATACGATTTTTGAAAAAAAAAAAATTCAAAATTTTTCGAGAAAAGATTCGTTGACTACGAATGTGTTTTCTAAAAATCAAAGTTGACATGATAGCCCCCACTTAGGATAGTTCATGTCGAACACAAGGCACCTGGCATCCTAAGGAGAGAAAAGCAAGAATGAAAAAGTGATGTTGTGGCCCACGAGACATAGCGAGATGTCACCATGGTGATGTTGTCGCATGTACAAGGGACAAAAAATAGGTACCACAACATCACAAATCAAACAAAGAAGAGAGAAAGATAACCAAAACTGCAAAAAGAAACAATAACATCACAAACAAAGGGCACATGGGCGATCTAATATTTCAGGGTCAGAGTTGCTCATAAATATATATAAGTATAGTAATAGTATATAGATGAATTGTCATCAACCCCCTACTATATCAGACCATATGAAGAATGCACAAGAAAACAAAGTAAAAATAAAAAATTGGGTCAACATGGAAGGGAGGCCTAAATGTCCCCAACACTTTGCATTGTCCCCAATTTGTCAAAAATCAATACACATAATAGAGGAAGAATGATGCCACAAATAGATGAAGTTTTAGGAAACATAATCACTCTTGTATCCAAGCACCTACAAGGGTGACAAGGGTCATCTAGGAACACATAACACAAGCATGGGGAACACAACAAAACACACACACACACATCTAATCTAAAGGTAAATAAGAGGTGCCCCCTAATGCTCATCGACCAAGAGGTCATTTGCTTCCCAATCTAGATCATTATATAGGGAAGGCGGATGAGCCTGTAGTGGTGGAATATTAAGGGGGGAACCCTCTGACCCCGCTATAACAAGAGCCAAGGAAGGATACTCCTTGGAGTCTCTTCCACTCAATTCTTGCATAGAAAAGGTTAGTGACTTCACAAAGATTACTAACAAGGTCAAGACCTCTTCCAACGAGTTAAACATGCACTTCATAGGAGTGCCATTTGTTACCTCAATGGGCAAGGGAGGCAGTACCCGAGATTCACTGTTAGGCTCACTGAGTGACTTGAGAGTAGTGACGAACTTAGGGAACGTCAGAGCTTCTTTCATCACAAGGATAACACATGCTAATGCAGAACCACCCTTTGAAAATGGTGGACTCCTCTTCCAACCCCCATTGCTAGTGGGGCCATCCTCCACCTTTCACTTCGTTGGAGAGTGCAAGACCCCCACGAACAAGGGAGAAGGTGTGGAGGAGGAGGAGAGAACCACAACAGACACCACCAGGGTATTTGGCATGTCCATGGGCTTTCCAAATAGTGGGATGTCCAGAAGGGACATCAAGAGAGGCAGCTTGACCAAAGAATCAATGAACACCTACACCTTTTTAGAGTCAAGGTTGTTTTCGCTCGCAGTAGGAGTCAGAAGTAGCACTAAGGCTGACTGAACGAAAGAAAAGGGGATGGGAGAGGACATAGTAGGTGTAAGTGTGGAAAATGTAAACTAAATACAATTAAATACACCTCTTAATGAAACATTGTATCAAGATTAAACATGAATTAAATTAATTTAAAACAGAGAAAAGCCTGGAAATGTCTCATTGTCTCCTATCTCCAAAGATTTATCAAATTACAAAAGCTCTCAGATTTGTAAGCACCATAATTGTTTAAAATGCCTATTTAGAGAACGAAATGGATGCTAAATGCAATGATGTGATGATTAGAATGTATTTCTAGATGATATGGAGCTACTGTAAACTATCCTGACATGAAACCTGCTAAAAGGAAACTACAGTATAAACTAATGATGTTGTCGTGATATGAAATCTAATAATGCCATGATGCTATGATGATACTAAAATGCTAATGTTTATGATTTCTTGGTTGCTTGAGTACTAATTCTTGCAAAGTAAGTTTGCATAAAAGATGATAATTCTTGGATGATTTTCATGCTTTAGAAGGTTGTATATATAGATTTTTGGCAACAGTTTTGCACAGGGGTAACACAACAGAGGCTGAGATTAAATATGGAGATTTTGAATGGTATGAGATGAGAAGGTGGAGATGATCATGGAGGATTATACCTACCCATGAAAACACCAGGCAAGATGAGAGGAAATATTTGAGGTAGAAGATTGAGGGGATTGCCTACAGGTTTGTCCTCGAGGCTTTTCCCGTGAATGCTAGTTGCATTAATTAGATTTGAAAAATCTAATTTTATTGGTGAGTGAATAGAGGGATTTGATTTATGCATTTATTTAAATCTTTTGGTTTATTCAAATTTAGCAAATTAGGAAGATTTAATTAAATAAAACAAATATTTGATATTTGCTCATTTAATAAAGAAGAATATGATAAGATAATTAAATAACACAAATTATTGAAGTTGTGTATTTAATTTTAAGATAGAATTAATGGATAAAGTATATAAGAAATAATAATGATAATATTTAAATAAAACAAAGTATTTAATTTTGTTTATTTAAACAAGAGGGAAATAATAGAAGAATTAATAGTGAACTTAATATAAATAAATATTTCTATTTATTTACTAAGTAGATGGATTTAGGATTAATTAATCAAATAAATCATATTTAATTAATTAGATTCTAATGATAGGAGAGGTCTGATGATTGATTGCTGATAATTATCTTCATGATAGGTGAGGAATAATTATAGCTTGATTGATGAACCTCATGATAGGAGAGGTTGATTCGATGTATTAACCTCATCATAGGCGAGGTTCAAGGATGCTTGATGATTGACCTCATGATAGGTGAGGTTGATTTGATGTATTGACCTCATGATATGTGAAGATCAATGATAGGTTGATGATTTTCCTCATGATAGGCGAGGATCAATGGTAAGTTGATGATTGATTGACCTCATGATAGGCGAGGTTAAATGATACTCGCTCACGAGATTTGATCAAAGTATCAGCGAAGCTGAAATAGATTGATAGGCTGATTGATTTTTGATTGATTGATAATATTGTTGATTTGTAATATGTTATGATCATAGGAGGATTTTAGAGTTCTTCCCAAAGACGTGGGACATGATTCCACATCTGGTGCAGGCTGATATAGATATCATCAGTCGATGTGCAAAATCTATAATGCAGATGTAAAACTAATATGAATGCAATCTATTTTAATCATGCAAATCTACATGCAAAAATAAATAAAAATTAAAAAAATTGGCATTTTAACAGTACTTTTGTGCTTTGTATTGTCATTGAGCTTTTAAAATGTTGAAAGTGAGTACAAGCATCGATGGTATAATTTAGACCATGATGACCTGAGTACTACTTCCATGATTTTTGATATTGCAAGTGAACACTAGAATCGAGGTATAATTAAACCGAGATGACCTGAGCATTTCTTGCGTAAACAAACAAGAATTAACCACTTTCCTATGTGAATTGGAATGTCATCCATGATACTTTATAGAGCATTTCCTGTGATGATTCACACAGTAATTATGATTAATTCACAGACAACAGACAAAGAAAATACCATTTATTCTTCCTAGCTTCTCTAGTTCAATACATCATTGAGTTGCTCCAAAGAAATGATAACAATGATCAAAAGTACAATATATCTTACATTTGCTTATAGTATTCAATCATTTATTCAGATTAGATCATCCATCCTAATTTTGTGATGTTCTTGTGTTTTCGAGATTTTGGATCAAACTAACTTAAGGACCTATCCTAGGGGCCTCGAGGGCTGATCAAATATTAGCCTTGCCTATGTTATACACGCAAAGACCACGTAGTTCAACTGACACTGACTCATATTTTTGGATTTTTTGATACTAACTTTTTGACTTGTTTTTTTTTTAATTTTTCGATGTGATATGGATGTTTGATGCATTTTTGATGGTGATTGATATTCCATGTTGGGTTGTGTTTTGATCGTTGTTTTTGTCCAACCGTTGTTTGTCCATTTGAGTAAGCTCCATGTTTATGTTTCCCCCCAATGTTTTTCATATGTTTCACCTAAGCTAGCATGAGACATGACCATGTGATATGATATGATAATAGATGTAAAATGTTAGTGGAAGTAATGACCATGACATATGTTCAAATAGATAAGAGAGCTGATTCAAATCACAAATATCTCCTATTTCCAGGTTTTCACTATATGTTTTTATTGCACTTTTTCATTCTTTTTTATTTTTTGTATTTTTTTGTCTTTTTATTTTTACTTGTGATTTGTTTGGATTTGTAGCTTCTTTTCTTTTTTGGATTTTTTAGGATATTTAAGATGAAATGAGATGATATGACTGATTGAAGAAACAAGATGCCCCACAATAGGGGTAATGCAACCATGGATAAATGATAGATCAAAATGAAAGATTCACTGCAAAACATGTCACACAAGTAACATATCTCTTGTCAAAAGATGATAATAGTTGATTGATTAAGATGCCAGGAATGATTGATTCCATAAGGCATGATGATGATAAGTACTTAGGATCATTGATTCCCCTAAGTACGATAAGATTGATGTTTTTTTTATGATTGATTGACAAAAGATATGAGGATTGGATAATGTTTTGTAGCTAGGCTCAAATATGATGTGCATGATAAGAGACAAGGTTGTAAAGGGACATGATGAAATGGATTTTGATAAGATAGGAGATATGGAATGGAAGAAAGCAAGGATAAAGATAATGAATGGTGATGATCAAGATCAACTAGATAAGATACAGACACAAGGCCCAAGTATTTTGCCTCTATTCCTCATCAAGACCGAGGAAAGGAAGAAATGATTTATTTAGTAAGAATGGTGGAATATGGATAAGATGAAAGATATGGTATGGAAGATATGGATAAAGTGTATAGGATAAGATATATGATGTTCAAGAAGATCCTTAACCTTGTCAAGATCAAAGGTGGAAATGTAAGGAATGAGCATAGAAAGGATAATGATCATGAATGATAAGATGGACAAAACTTGTCCCTAAGTGTAGAGTGCAAGAGGAATATGGAAGATAGGATATGGATGATAGGGAGATGGAGGAAGGACTTAAGCATCAAGTTTCACAACCAAATATCCCTCTAATAAACCATGGAAATGGGAATTAGACTCCTAAATGTTGGCATATTAATGATATGATGGAAGAATCTAGGGATTTATGCAAAGGTTTGGATTAAAGGAGAATGATGGGGGATGAATGTTGGATAATGGATAGGAGGTTGGAATTCCTATTGATGGTTAGATGGAAAGGATGGAAAGATCAAAATTGGAACACACCTTGAAGGGTGGTGGAGTGATGGAGGAAAAATGGATTTGAAAGGTGATAGGTTATTAGATGGAAAATTGGAGGAAGCTTTTGGATTAGCAAATTTGGATGCCAATTTAGATTTTATTGCTTCTATGAGACTTTTAGGAATCCACATGACTTTTGACTTTGATTTTTGCTTTTTGGGCCTTTGTGGCCTTTGATATTTTTCTTTTTGATTTATGGACCTTTGTGGTCTTTGAAAATTACCTTTTTGCTTCGATGGGCCTTTATGGAATTTTAGATTTCTCTTTTGATTTTGGATCAAATTTTCCATTATTTTTGCATGTCTCTTCAAGGAGACATGTTGATCCTTTGATACATGTGGATTTTGACATAGAAGCTTTTGATATTTGGCACCCAAATTTCTTCCAAGAGCAATGGGAGGGGTGGATTGAGATGATGATATGGAGGTATTATGGATGAGTTAATGTGGCTATAATTTTGAAAGGGCATCAAGGATGTGTGCCTTTGTTGTTCTTGAGAAATAGGATATGGACCTAGGATAGAGGGAAGGTTTGATGGACTGGGATGAGGACCTAGGATAGATGGAAAGTGTGATGAACTAGAATGAGGACCTAGGATAGATGGAAGGTTTGATGGACTAGGACACTTAGGTGTATAACCAAGTTCATGGTGATATGGGTTTCTTTGAACAGAAAGGGGTTCTAGGATACCTTGCTCATGAAGGCCTAATCCTTTTCCTTTGTAATTCATACTTTGACACATTCGTTTACCAATGGGATATGTATTGTTTGTGAAACAAGATGCGAGTCCATTTTGAGGAGGAAATGATATGGATGAGAGGATAGGTGTTGGAAGTAAACCATAATGGATAAAGGTGGAGGATCCCAATTTATAGGTGTGGGGTTCATGTATAGCTTGAATAGGTGTGATAGGCTCTTGACATGGGGATGATGGGGTGTTTTGATCTTGACTTGGAAAAGGATTATGAAGTGGTATGAAAGGCATATCTTGATCATGAGAAGGATAATCATCTTCATGGGATGAAAGGGTATCCTTGAATGGAAGCATATCTTGATCTTGATGAGGAAGGGAATCGTGAGATTTTGTAGAAATCATATCTTGATCATCAGTTGGTAAGACATCATTAGATAGGATGGAAGAACTATCATGCTCTTGTGATGCAATAGAATCATGAGATGGTATGGATTGATTAGATGATGTGGAAGAACTTGGAAGGATACTTGTCTCTTGAGATGGAAGGGAATTATTTTGGATGAAAAGTGAAAGGAGGGGATCGTCATAAGATTCTTGATAAATGGGATCTTGATCAAGGATTGGAAGATTTTGTGGAATTTTGATATCATTGGATGGAGTGGAAAGAATATTTTGATCTTGATGTGTAGGGGAGTCTATGCTAGCATGCTTTGGATTGAGAGATTGACATGAATCATTATATGTTGAAGATATGATAGAAGAGGATGATTGGATGGAATTGTTAACTTGAGTGAAAGAATCTTGAGGTTTATTTTGGCTTATGGTGGATGGAGATAAATGCATGACATGACAAGATTTCTCAATATCATTTGTGTTTGAGGATTTATATTTGGGCTTATTGAAGTTTTGCAAAAATTCAATGACATTGAACTTGGATGATGTAGTTTTTGGTGAAGAAGGTCTCATGTTCATTGTTTGGTAAAGAGGATATGGGTAGATGTTTGGTAGAAAATATCTCTTTGTGTTTGTTTCCTTTGTATGTCCCATATTTTTTGTTGAAGTTTTTTCATTTGATGAGATAAAGCATTCAATTGATCCTCATCTATTTCAGCCATGGGGTTTGAGTTTCAATTTCCTATTCTTTGGATTTTTGACTCTTGTTGTGAGGGATTTCTTGAAAAATGTTGTGGATTTCCAATCCCTAATCATAAATTTCATTGTTTGATTATGTTTTGACTCTTTTGTGTTGTTTTTTTTTTTGGATGATCTTTATCTAGATTTTAATGATTTTGAAATACACAACACTCAAATGAAGACAGTTGTTTTTAAGAGTTGTAATATAAACAGATAGTGTATGTTCAAAAGAACCATGCATGGTCCTATTTTCACTGGTTTGATAACAAAAATGCACTTCAGATATACTCACTCTTAAGGTCAAAAGGTCATCGTTATACTCAACAGCCCACAACTTAAAATTGCATCGACTCACATAGCCATGTCACCCCCTAGAGGGCGCTTGTGTTTTTGTCTTTTCCAGGTGCGTACTCAAGGTTAGATTTATTGATCCCCTAAGAAAATGGTCCTTGGAAATAATATGGTGAGTGTCTTGGGGGCAGATTCTTCCCTCCCCTTGCACTATGAGTATTACAATGTCTGGTTACTGACTCGACTGGATACTACACTAGGTTCTTAGAAAGGGTTTCCGTTCAGAGTGACAAGTGATAAACTCCCTCAGGAGACCTCCCAACCTTTAGAATAAAGGTTTTGGGGATGGTTATCTTGCACAGTTCCAACAAAAATGAGTTTCCCCATATTTTCTTTAAATTTTATAGTGGGGTGGAAAAAACTAGCTTTGGTTTGAACCCACTTAGGTCGTTCCCGTAGGGTGAGTACTTTTTCCCACTATGACAGGCCTTTTAAAGGATGTAATAAAACTTGAAAATGCATAAAAAGGATGATTCTGGATTTTTGGATCACCCAATTAAGGGGAGAGCATATGCCTATCAACCATTCAAACACAGAAACCACTTGTTCAAATTTTAGAGCCCAAACAAAAAAATTTCTAATCTATGTGAAGATGTTGCTTCACAAAAAGACATGGTGTAAATTTTAAATCCACATTGAAAATTTTGGTGACTACCCTAGATTGATAAATTTTAGTCCAATTGAAAATGTGACTATCCTAGGATTGATTCATTTTAAAACCAACTGAAAAAGTGTCTACCCTAGATTGATTCATTTTAAGTCCAAATCCAAAAACCAATGAGTTTCTAATGTTATTTTTAACCAACTTTGACAAAGCTTTTGTAGATGGTTAATTTTAAGCCCAAAGTAATGCTAGTTGGTCCTAAAGCATGAATGAAAAACAACATATGATGGGTTATTTTCCCATGAGTGTTTGAAAACACTATTACAATGGATATCAAATGCTTTATTTCACTTCAATGCTCCATGTTCTTCTTAAAACCTATAATAAATGCTCAAAAATGTTAGATGAGATGAAGAAATAAGAAGATATAAGGGTTAGATGAATGATTAAGCATAAAAACCCTAAAACTTAGACCAAGTTACAATGTGATATGACTTTAAATATAAAATTGAAAATTTTAACTCTAAAAAAAGTGAGAAATATCTACACCATTGCATATCTTATGAAATTCTACCCCATTTCAAAAAAAAAAGTTTCGAAAAAGACCTTTGTATGACCAAGATATGGTCATTTTAAGATTGATTGTCAAAGTGCTAAAACAGAGGTCAAAAGCACTACAAAATTCCTCAAAAGCGCTAAAACAGAGTTTTTTTTTTTTTTTTTGACTGTGTTGTTGGATACACTAAAAGAAGTGTCAGAAGCGCTATATTTTTCGTCAAAAGCGCTATAAAATTTATCAAAAGCGCTATAGTTTTCGTTAGAAGCACTATAGAATTAGGCCGAAGCGCTATAGGATTTTAGAAACGCACTAAAACATATGCTAGATGTTACAGTTGGCCTATGCTGGATTGTAGAATTGAAGCACTAAAACAGTCCTTTAAAATGCTATACTTTTCCTTAGAAGCGCTAGAACAGTCCTTCAAAGTGCTATACTTCTCCTCATAAGCGCTATAGAATCTTTCGATCGCACTAAAACAGATTACACCAGATTCCTATACGAAAACTTTTTAGAAAAAGTTGTTAAAAACATGGGGTACGGCCCCACAATGGGCACCAAAATGTAAGTGTGGAAAATGTAAACTAAATACAATTAAATACACCTCTTAATGAAACATTGTATCAAGATTAAACATGAATTAAACTAATTTAAAACAGAGAAAAGCCTGAAAGCGTCTCATTGTCTCCTATCTCCAAAGATTTATCAAATTACAGAAGCTCTCAGATTTGTAAGCATCGTAATTGTTTAAAATTCCTATTTAGAGAACAGAATGGATGCTAAATGCAATGATGTGATGATTAGAATGTATTTCTAGATGATATGGAGCTACGGTAAACTATCCTGACATGTAACCTGCTAAAAGGAAACTACAATATAAACTAATGATGTTGTCGTGATATGAAATCTAATAATGCCATGATGCTATGATGATACTAAAGTGCTAATGCTTATGATTGCTTGGTTGCTTGAGTACTAATTCCTGCAGAGTAAGTTTGCATAAAAGATGATAATTCTCGGATGATTTTCATGCTTTAGAAGGTTGTATATATAGATTTCCAGTAATAGTTTTGTACAAGGGTAAGACAATAGAGGCTGAGATTAAATATGGAGATTTTGAATGGTATGAGATGAGAATGTGGAGCTGATCATGGAGGATTGTTCCTCCCCATGAAAACACCAGGCAATATGAGAGGAAAGATTTGAGGCAGAAGATTGAGAGGATTGCTTGTAGGTTTGTCCCCGATGCTTTTCCCGTGAATGCTAGTTGCAGTAATTAGATTTGAAAAATCTAATTTTATTGGTGAGTGAATAGAGGGATTTGATTTATGCATTTATTTAAATCTTTTGGTTTATTCAAATTTAGCAAATTAGGAAGACTTAATTAAATAAAACAAATATTTGATATTTGCCCATTTAATAAAGAAGAATATGATAAGATAATTAAATAACACAAATTATTGAATTTGTGTATTTAATTTTAAGATAGAATTAATGGATAAAGTATAGAAGAAATAATAATGATAATATTTAAATAAAACAAAGTATTTAATTTTGTTTATTTAAATAAGAGGGAAATAATAGAAGAACTAATAGTGAACTTAATATAAATAAATATTTCTATTTATTTACTAAGTAGACGAATTTAGGATTAATTAATCAAATAAATCATATTTAATTAATTAGTTCTCTAGACCATTTTTAGGTGTCTATAGTAGGAGGCCTTGAAACATGGGTGACCGAGTCCCCTTCCTTTCTCTGCAAAGTGACCTGCTCGGCTTCCAAATCCTTTTGTCGACACTTGCACTCATGTGTAAGACGGTTTATGTGACTCCGCGAGCTAGAGACCAGAGGATGAGATAGAACAAAAGGTTCTTGTTTAGCCATCAAAGTGTCCATCACGACCGTCTCTAACAGAGGGAGAGACTCTGGGGTGGGAGTAGGAGGAATATATTAAGAAGAGGTTGAAATAACAGTGGGGATAGTTAGCTCTAATGCCTCGGTGACGTGCCTCTTCCCATTCACTGCCTTAGGATTAGGAGTGGCAGAAGGCCACGCAGGCTGAGACATAGAGGATTCCCCATGGGGACCCTTCCCTCAACCATATCGAGAGGGCCTAGGCACTATGGGTAGAACGAGAAGTTCAAATGCAGGACGCTTGGGCTTTGCCCAAGCGGGCACCATAGGGTTCTCCCGCAAATGCAGAGTAGAGTCTGATGATGCCACAACAAGGCAAGAGGAAGCGACAAGATGGATAGTGGAAGAGGAGGAAGAGGAACCTTGAAAGTGATTCTCTTATTCCCTTCTCTGAGCCATGGTGGCATCACTATCAGCTTTCAAACAAGCCCTATGTGAGACAACATAGGGAGGTGGAGGGTATCTCACTTTAGGCATTAAGTAACCCTTCTTGTACTTCTCATAGGTTCGGTACAAGAGGTTTGTCCTTGCTGGGAACAGACCAACGGGTGCAAGCCAAAAGTGATCCAGAGAATAGCTACCACACGTAACCGATAATTTATAGCCGATGTCATGGATTACATGTACTGAACCCTCATGGATAAATTTCAAACACTTATGCATGATTGAGGGAATTGCATTCATAGTGACCAACTAGGGGATACCTAGTTTCACTCTAAAGAGTTTGGACCTTAGGATTATGTTGAAGAGCAAGTTTATTGACTTAGGCCCAACGAGGACCGATAAGGTGATGCTACCAAGGGGAGGTACAAATTTTTTGTTATGTGTACAGATGGTGCTTTCAGGTGCATCATACCCATCTTTATGTAGGAAATTGATCAACATAATATCCTTAGTTATAACATTCACCTGACACGTTGGATCAACAAGAACACTTGTTACAACGTTTCCGTTGATTCACACAAGGAAGTAAAGAGGAGATGGCTCTCTATTATAACCCATTAGTAGGTCTTGCGAGGTGAAATTTATACCAAGAGAACTACTCACAAGTTGTGTGGAAGGGATAGGCAAATGCAAAAAGGAGGCCATTTTGTACACTAAACAACACTTTCACAGAGCCCCCAAAGGTTTCACAATTAGACAGTGACCCAACTAAGGTTTCATTATGTAATACCTACGAAACCTTTCAACTATGCCACTAGGGGTCATAGGTTGGGTTTTAAGATGAAATGCCTCACAACACTCACACCTACAACACTCCTAGGATACGAGGAAAGGACCCTTCAACACCACTAAACAAAACCAAAATGGTTCACGTTGGGTTCACCAAAAATGTAAGAGAGGGGGACCAACCACACCAAGGCTCCAAGTCATGGAGAACTAAGAGTGGAGGGCTGCCCTAACTTACCTCAAGCTAACGGGTGTTTAGGACAAGAATCGAGAATGAAGAGCACTCTCAAGTGCTCTTATCACTCTAAAGATCCAAAAAACTAAATAGGGCTAGACGAGTCAATTTTTTGAGTTCAAACTGCACCTCAGACAACTCTTTGTCCAAGGACGACATCGTGGGTCTAGGACAACAACGCGACATGCTAGTGTCTCTCTGGTGTGTTGGCATCTGTATGACTAGAAAACATAAAGTGCAATGTGAAAAGCAGCCAAACCTACTAATTGCCTAGCTGATTAATCTTAATGAAATAAATAGTATAATGAAGTATGAAAAGTAGCTACTTAAATGATAAAGAAGGTAGATGAGGAGGAGGGTGATAAATATCAACTCACTAAAGCTCTAGTTCATGAGAGAGCTCCACGCACACGTTCACCTACACACAAGCAAGAGAGGGAAAAATGTTGGGTTGTATAGGGGTTTGCCATAGTCAAACCCCCGCTTTGGTGTTTCCACCTCCACGAACAACCAGAAAAGCCATGAAGTAGAAAGTACAATAAAGGAAATAGAAAGGAAAGTACTAAACACTACAAAAGATGCAATGCTACACTATCAAAGCACAATAGGAAAAGAGAGTGATGCAATACCACCTCCACCCAAAGGCACTCAAGGCCAATGAAGGGAGAATACAAGGCAATGAGCTTGGCAAAGTCGACACAACCATAGCAGTGACAAAGGGAGGTCTCACAAGACTCCAAACTCACAACTTCTATGGTAGCACAACATGTACAAGGATGGAATTGATGGAGTAACAAGCTTGCTGTTAGAGTAAAGGTTTTGCAATGCTCAATGGAGTTGTGTGAAAAATGATTGAGAGAATATGATAGATTGCTACAAGATCTTGGAAGACTAAATGAATGAACAAGATAGCCATTTCAAGATCAAAATGGGAGCGAAGGAGTCATTTTCAGGTTGATTGGTCGACAAAGGCATTATGCCTTATGCCCAATGGAGAATGTAATGTCCCTGCGGACACCAGAGGAAGGAATCTGTCAGGGATGACAATGTGCTGTGCAGATGTCTGCGTACTACACTCATGTCCTTGACAAATATTATCCCATCGACACACGAAACACATGCCAAGTGGATGCATTTCAGGTGGGTGATGTGTAATTTCACCTTCAAGCTTTATTTTCTAAGGTGAGGGTATGCAAAAGGGGAATTTATGCAAGGGGTGTAAATTCTCTCCTAGATAGCTGGATCGATGTCTTCACCCTTGATTCCATCTTGACTATTGATTGATCCATTCGATCTTGACCCTTGATTCTTCATTTTCTCTCCTATAAATAACTCACATTTTTGAGAGAAATGGATCCACTTCCATCAAAGCAAAGTTATGTTACACATTTGAATACTATCTTTATTCATCCTTGCATCCATTATCAAGCTTTTTCATTCTTTTCATCCAACCTTAGCATAGTTTTATCCATTTTAGCTTAAGCTTTCATCAATGGAGTTTGATTAGACACTCGTATTATCCAAGGGATTGGGAAAAGTTTTTCATTCCACATCAATGCAACACCAATCCCCCATTGGGATAAGGTTTAGAGTTCTAGATTAGGTTTTTTTATGCTTTCACGGTTTATTTCGTGCTTAGTTTAATGGTTACTTATTTTTGAAGCTTTTGAACATCTCATTGGGATTGTAGCCTAGTGGGTTAAATATGGATTAAATTCATTAGGATATGGTGTATTTAGCTATTACTATGATTTCAATCACACTTTGAATATGAAGAAATTGAAGATCCAAAAAGAGATTTGAAAAAACAAAGCTGAAAGGTCATGTTGCTTTATGGTGGAAAGAAGTTCAATTGGATAAAAATAGAGGAAAGGAGAAAATCATCAAATGGGATAGAATGGTGACAAAGTTGAAGAATCAATTCATGCCAACCGATTATGAATTGGAATTGTTGAAAAAATTGTAGAACCTAAGGCAAAAGGAGAAATATGTGGAGTATACTGAAGAATTCTACAAAATGATCATTAAGATTAGACATAGTGAAGCAAGTAAAGAAAAAGTGGTAAGATACATCAATGGATTGAGGACAAACATTCAAGAAGAATTGAGCCTGGTAAAGATGACATTAGTTGAAAAAGCGTATCAATTTACATTGAAGGTGGAAGAGAAGTTGAACAAGAAGTTTGAACAAAGGCAAAAAAGTGCAAGAGGAAGATGCTAGAGGAGTGGATCACAATCTAGAGAAAGAAGGCCATATGCAAAACAAAACAAAGATGGAAAACCCTACTAGAGTGAAGAAAAGGATCACAATTCATACTGCAGATGAAGAGAAGATATAAATTACTATCAGAGTGACAGAGGAGGTCATAATTCTTATTACAATGAAGGATATCAGAGAGATGAAGGCAGATCTGAGAGAAAATCATTCAAAGGAACCTATTTCAAGTGTGGAGGTGAAGGAAATAGAGCATTTGAGTGTCATTAGGGAAGTATCAAAAAGAAATTGGAGCATACCGGAAGATTAGCCTATGTGGATGAAGAACTTTTTGATTCCCCCAATTCAGTTGGGAAACTAGAGAAAGGTGAATCATTGGTGATGAGGAGAGCTTGATGCATGAAGAAGTGACTGGGGAACCACCACAAAGGAAGAGTTTTTCAGAACCAAATGCAAGTCCAGGGGAAAGGTATTGAAAGTTATCATTGATAGTGGTAGCACTGATAATCTAGTTTTAGAAGAGATGGTAACCAAGTTGAATTTGAAGAGATTGAAACATCCAAACCCCTATAGGATAGCATGGATTCAAGATGAGTATAAGATATTGGTGAATGAGAAATGCTTGGTGAAATTTCATGTTGGGTCATATAGGGATGAAGTATTGTGTGATATTATGCTTATGGATGCATGCCATTTATTGTTGGGAAGACTATGGCAATATGATAAGAAATCAATTCACTATGGAAGAAGGAATACTTATACTACATGACTTCAAATTGTAAGAGAATCAAGTTGATACCTTTAGAGGAGGAAGAAGAGAAGACTAAAGTTTGTGGCACTGCCAGACTATGTTTGGTAGATGGAAGGAGATTTTTGGATGGATTGAGGCATGAGAACATGTTTTTTTCATTTGATCCCAAAGAAAAGCAATGGTCTAGAGATAGAGAATCCTATCACAAAGAATGAAGAAGTAGCAAAATTATTAACAAAGTATGAAGACATCATGTCAGAAAATGTACTTGATGGATCATCATCAGTTGGGAGTATCAATCATCATATATAGATCTAGTACCAGGAGCAAGTTTTCCAAACAAGGCAATACATAGAATGACACCAACAGAGAATGCAGAATTGAACCAATAGATACAAAAGTTGTTGAAGAAAGTATTGATCAGAGAAAGCTTAAGCCCATGTGCAGTACCTATTGTACTTGCACCAAAGAAAGATGGAGAGTGGATAATGTGTACAAATTCTAGAGAAATCAATAGGATCACTGTCAAGTATATATTTCCATTGCCAAGGATGGATGACATTATGCACTATTTGATTGGAGCAAAGTATTTCACAAAGATTGACCTAAAGAGTGGATACCATCAAATTAGGATTAGAGAAGGAGATGAATGGAAGACTGCATTTAAGACTAATGAAGGATTGTACAAGTGGTTAGTGATGCCTTTTGGATTGACCAATGTACCAAGAACTTTCATGAGATTGATGAATGAGGTACCGAAGAAATTCTTGGGTAAGTTTGTCATTGTTTACTTGGATGATATTCTAATTTTTAGTTAAACCAAAGAGGAACATTTGTGGCACATCAAACAAGTATTGTAGAGGTTGAGAGAAGAGAATTTGTTGATTAATGTCAAGAAGTGTAGCTTTATGAAGAGAAAATTGGTATATTTTGGTTTTATTATTTCCATTGAAGGATTAAAGATGGACCCTAAGAAGGTTAGAGAAATTTTTGAGTGTCCTAGATTGGTGAACATTGGTGAAGTGAGATCATGCCATGGATTAGCTAGTTTCTACCAGAAGTTTATTAGAAGCTTTAGTAGCATTTATACACCCATGATAGAGACAATGAGAGGAGACAAGAAGGAATTTAAGTAGACATCTGAAGCACAAAGGAGTTTTGAATTGCTGAAGAAAAAAGGGGCTGAGCAGCCAGTGTTAGCATTACCAGATTTTGACAAAGTATTTCAAGTTGATTGGGATGCAAGTGGAAATGCAATAGGAGTAGTTTTGAGTCAAGAAGGAAGACCTATAGCTTATTTTAGTGAGAAGTTGAATGATTCCAAAATAATATATTCAATTTATAATCAAAAAATTTATGCCATAATTCAAGCCTTGAAGAAGTGGAGACAATATTTGTTTCCTAAGGAGTTTGTGTTGTATATAGAGATCATCAAGCTTTGTAGTATTTGAACAGTCAAGGAAAGTTGAATCAGAGACACATGAGATGGGTTGAATTATTTTAGAGTTATACATTTGTGTTGAAGCATAGGAGTGGCAAGTCAAACAAGGTTATAGATGCATTGAGCAAGAGAAGGAATTTGTTGACCGAAATGATGATAGAAGTACTAGGTTTTGAAGAACTAAGGCACATGTATAAAGATGATCTATATTTTGTTGAAGCTTGGAGAGAATGTAAGGAACTAGTACTGACATACTAGAGCCAATGGTTGGACTATTTCATTCAAGAAGGCATGTTGTTCAAAGGAAATCAATTATGTATTTTGAGGAGTTCAATGAGAGAATTTGATTAATGAGAAACATAGTTGAGGTTTAGCAGGAAATTTTGGAGTGGATAAGATAGTAGCTTTGGTGAGTGAACACTATTTTTGGCTATAGATATACAAGGATGTCAGGAAGTATGTTCAGAGTTGTAGAACTTTTCAAATAGAAAAAGGGAGTAGTCAAAATACTGGATTGTATAAACCTTTGATGATACCGAAGAGACCTTGTGAAGATCTAAGCATGGATTTCATATTGGGATTGCCAAGAAAACAAAGAGGTTATGATTCTATAATGGTAGTAGTGGAATTTTTTTCTAAAATAAAACATTCATTCCTTGTAAGAAGAATAATGATGTTGTGCATGTTGCTGACTTATTTTTCAAGGATATTGTGAGATTGCATGGATTACCTAAGAGCATAGTTTCAGACAGAGACACCAAGTTCATTGGATACTTTTGGAGGACATTGTGGAAGAAGATGAAGACAAATTTGAAGTTCAGTTCAACATATCACCCACAAATAGATGGAAAAAAAGAAGTGGTAAATAGAAGTTTGGGTAATCTATTGAGATGTTTGGTTGGAGATAAGGTAGGAAGTTGGGACATAGTTCTACTGCGAGTGAAATTTTCATACAATAATTTAATGAACCAAAGCATAGGGAAGACACTATTTGAAATTATGATAGGAGTACATCCTAGAGGAGTTGCAGAGCTAAGAGACATTAGTATGGAGGTATGAAGGCAAAAGAGTTTACAGGATTCATGGAGACATTACATAATCAAGTCCAGAAGCACTTGTAGGATATGAACAGTAAGTAGAAGGAGAAGGTAGATGAGAAAAGGAGGCATAAAGAGTTTATTGTTGGAGACGAAGTGATAGTGTATCTAAGGAAGGAGATAATTCTAGTTGGAACATACAACAAGTTGTGGATGAGGAATTTTGGACCGTGTAAGATTCTAAGGAAGTTTGATTCTGGAAATGCATATGAAGTAGAGTTATTAGAGACATTGGGTATATCACCTATTTTCAATATTGCAGACATCTATGAGTACCATGAAGGGAAATCAAGTGGCAATAGCAATGAAATGGATTTGAAGAGTAGTTACCACATCAACCACCAGAGGAGATTGAGTAGATTTTGGATACCAAAACCAGAAGGAGAACTAGGAACAAGCAATACAAGGAATACTTAGGGAAGTGGAAAGGTGAACCAGTAGAGGATTCATCATGGATTTCTCAAGTGGAGGTAAACCATTTTGGTTTTCCTCTTAGCCCTAAAAAGTGAGGGACTCACTTTTCTTCCAACCCTAGGTGTCTAACGTAGGAGCATCCATGGTTGTAAAATAATCCTGTATCAACCAAAAACATTTCTTTTCTTATATTTCATTCAGTAGCAGTTTTATTATTTCATTTTGCATTTCACTGCATTATTGTTTCCCAGCTTGTAGAGCAGGATATAGCACCTACATGAGTTCATCTATGACATATCCAAATTTCATATCATTTGCATTTGTCTACTAAAAGTTACCACTCTTAAAATTTCACTGTAATTACCAGTCAAAGCATTTGGGGCTGACCTGGTCTAGATTTCTTAGTGTGGACCTATTCCAAAATGTGTGGAGCTTAATGGGACATCATACAAGCATTTGGGTCCAATGGGATCTACCTTGGAGATTCACAAGTCATTTCATTTCATAAAGGATTATCTTTCATATTATGAGGCCGACCTTCACAGTTGTTCATCCTTTAGGTTTTGTAAACCCTTGTGGCCAACACAGACCTTTATTGGAGCTAGAGAATCATATTTAAGAGCATTTGTAATCATTTCAAAGTGAGTCAGTTATTCATCAGTAGTTGGATATTTAGATTTGTGCATCAACCCTTCAATGACTATAATAATTCCTTTGACCAATTGTAATGTTTAATGCCCTTGTGGTGGGCCTTTGAGCACTGGTTATTTGACCATGAGGCATATGTTGCATTTAAGACTGACAATTCAATAAAGATTCATATTTGCAGATGATTTTCTTGTGTTATTTCTGCTATGTTGACTCTTAGTTGCATGGTTTGGACAGTTATTTCTGAACCCTCCATCTATGACTACATAAGTTTAAGTTTCAATTTTCTCTAGAGGGTTTAAGATTTGATAGAATACTGATTCACCCCCCTCTTAGTATTCTGGTGTGTGTTCAACACTATTGTTCCCTATTTCATAAAATAATGAAGTCTTCCAATAATTTTTCAAGATAAATTTGTACACAAAATTTGTTCCCCTTGGCTTGGTGAGTCTTCCTATGGTTTCACTTCATCCTAAAGTGTCTTACTCAGGGATTTATGCCACCTTTTGCATTAGGAAGTGTGTCATTTTTTGGAAGTGACACATTATTGTTCTAGTTGATGGAGGGATTCTACCTCCTAGCGAGGCAACCTCTTGTGAAGTTTTTCCCTTGTTCTTAGGTGTTGTTAATGTTGTTTTTGAGTGAATTGGAGATGAATGTTATCCCCATTCTACTCCTCATTCTGAATCTAGTCAAGGTGTGATAGCTCCTAGTCATTCCATTGTTTGCATGGGTTTCTATCATGTTATAATATTTGTAAGTGTGTCTTGGTGGGTATTTGAGTTTGATGGTTCTCTCATCCTGCCATTATTTTGTGTTCATGAGAGAATGTGATTGTGGGTTAGTATTGGATTAGTGTTCCTCCTTGTGTAGGTTCATTGTGGTGGTTTCATCCCATGATTGGTAATTATTTTGTTTGTGCTACCTTTCTTGTAGAAATGGTGAGGTCATTCATATTGTTAGTGTCCTTTTTCTATTGAGTTTCATGACACGTGTATGCACATCATTTTATAGTAAGACATGTTGTGTCATATCTTATTTGTTGGTGTCATTCTTTCAAAAAAAGTGTTATACAATTAGCTAATGTCCTAGGTGTGTGGCTTGGGGAATTATACCCACTATCATCCCTCTTATGAAAGTTAGTAGGAATCTTGATATTCCATTCCTTATTATCCTATTGCTTTGTCTTCCTATCCTAAGTAATTATATCTTTTAATTCACTTGGCATCCCAATTCCTTAACCCTTCTTTTCTCACACATTCCTCTTCGAGCTTTCAAATTGTTTAAGGTCAACCTACCTTATAAAAAATTATTTCCTTCCCCCCATTTCCCAATCCCCTATTCACCTAAATGCACCCTTTTCACATGTGAATTCTTGAGCCCTCAAATTTAAACCTTTAGATATTTTTTTCCCCTATTCATCCTTCAAGTATGCATTTCTTGGGACCCTCGCCATTTTAACATAAGGTTGCATTACCTCCCTGCATGACTTGAGAAATGATTAATTTGGCCTCAAAGGGATGCAATACAAATGAGGAATAATTTCAAATGTCTATCAACATATGTGGGGCCCATAGAGAAATGCTTTCTATACAAATGCAGATGGCTACTAATGTAGAGGTGAAGGTTTCATGTACATGACCATGTGAAGATATTGCTAGAAAGTATGTGTAACCTATACACTTGTAGATAACCCTTGCTCTCCCTCCAAGACCACTTGAGGTGAATTTGGGTGTGGGATTTTGGGCACTAAGTTAGGCCTTCAATTTCTATAAAATTTAGGTAGCTTTATCATTTTTCTATTTTTTTTTTATCATTTTGTCAAGTAAAGCCCAATTTGTCATAGTTTGAGTATATGTGCAGTCATCTATTGGATCTAAGGATAAAATATCTATGAATTTATGAAAGAAATCTCACATTGAGGTTGTAATTTGTGCCAAATCTTATTATCTCTCATTCTAGCAAGTATTTACATGCTATTTATTTAAAATATTCTTAGTGTATTTGAATAAAGTATTCAATTCTAGCTTGTGTATGATTTTTTTACCATTTATTAGTAGTCTATTACCAAATTATTTAACTACAATTCATCTTAAATAAAAATACTTGGATTTTAAATAAACATTCATTGATTATTTGAACATAAATTTATGAAGTGGTTTTAGTTTAAAAATAACAATCAAACTTACCTTCCTATTTTCAAGTCTCAAGGCTTCATCCCTAACATAAACATTCAACAATTACACCTTAGTGGGGTTTGAACCTTGATGGCAAGAATAACACCACAACAACTTAACCATCACGCCATACCATTATTGGCAGTTATGAAATCAACTTCAAATTCTAAGTTTTCTAAAATTATTTATAATTTCTATTTTTACACCCATAGGTGTACATAAAAAAAGTTTCTATTTTTTTGTTTTTAGAAATTTCAATAATCACCCACAAATAATATAAAGCCACCTAAAAAAAATTATATTAAGTATATTAAGTTGCTATTTTTTTGATGTAAGTTAAGTACTACTATTACATAATCCTTTATAGGGTTTTAGATGTAAGTTATATCAAGTTGTTATTTTTTTGTTTTTAGCAGTATTTTGTTTTTTGTCATGTTTGATGAGTTGCTATTTTTTTGTATTTTTGTATTTTAATTTAAGTAATATTTTCCAATCAAAAATAATAATTATTTATAAACATAAAGTATAAAACAAATATGTTCAAAAAATAAACAATAAAAAATATATGTTAAATTATTAGACACAAAAAGAAGTTTTTAAAATTTAAAAACTTAAGTATAAAACAAATGTTCTAAATTTATTATTTCATTTAAGTGAGTTTCTAAAATAATATAGTTAAAATTAAAAAATATTCAAGATCTTTTTTTACAGCAACATATCTCTTGAGATTTATTTAAGTAATCTTTTCTAATAAAAATAATAGTTATTTATAAAGAACTACGTGCATAAAAAAAAAAGTTTCTTAAATTTACTATTGCATAAATAACTAAGTTTCTATATTAATATACTTAAAATTAAAAAATATTAAAAATCTTTAAAAAAGAAAAATAATCTTTGATTCATTGTAATTTTTTTTATTATATTGGAATAGAAATAAAACTAGTATACATATATTAAATATTAATATATATAAAATACGCCAAGAGTCATCATTTTTATTGAGTATATATATTTATATATTGAAAATCTATACTTGACATATAACCATTGTTAAAGTATATAAACATAATAAACTTTTCTGCAATGTGTACAAAGTTTGTAAATATAAGAAGTTTTGAAGGTCAAATAAAAAGTGATTATACTAATAACATCTCACTGTAATGGTGTAAATACATTACAAATTCTTCAACAATGAGAATGGTATTACAACCTTTATTTTCATAGTGATCACAATATACTTCTTTGAGCATATTTGGAAATGCAGCTACTATACTATATGCCTCATGAATTTTTTTGCAACATCTTCCATTGTCATTATTTCTAGTTCTTTGACATCATTGATCATTAAGCTTGTAGATAGATCTTATTGTAATACTCTAAAACTGTTCTTGCACATTTGTCCACAGGGGTTTCAACAAAATCATTTGACCTTACAGAGGAAGTTGGGCTTTCAACTATGATTTTTGATTCATTCTGTAAATCTCCCATTTTAAATTTGATTATTCGATGAAAATAAAAGAACAATAAAAATAAAATTAAGGTTAGCATTTAGGAATGATAAGAACAAAAGTATCCATAATAAACTCATTTATAATATTAGTATTTTCTAATTTAACACAAAAGTAATTTATTTTATCTAAGATAAAATAATTTAACTATTTATGTATTATTCTTAGAATAGAATACAAACTCATACTTAAATCAATAGAAAACTTCTTTATAAGGAAATAAATAAAAAATTGGTATCTCACCTACCAAGTTTAAAATTTAGAAACTTATTTTTATGTCTAATTTAACAACTACTTTTATATTATATGAAATAATAATTTTAGATTATTTCTTTTGTACTTTTTAAATTTTAGAAACATCTTTTTATATCTAATTTAAAAAATATTGAATACTTTTATGTGTAATAGTAAATCTAGGATATTTCCTTTTTATTTAATTTTCTAATTTTAAATACATTAATTTAATTTTTTAGAAGAGAAGAATTGTTTTTCATTTGTTTATAAATATTTTAAAAACTTAGAAACTTACTTTTATGAAATAGTAAATTTAGAATATTTCTTTTATACTTAATTTTTAAAATTTTAGAAACAGTAATTTAAAAACTTACTTTAGTAAATTTAGAATGTTTCTTTTATACTTAATTTTTAAATTTTAGAAACTCTAGCTATTTCACTCAGTATTTATATATATCCAATACTCCAATTCTATTTTAGATAAAGATGGATGAAAAACTATGAGGGCAAAAAAGAACCATTACTCTAAGGAAATGACCTTAATATTTAAAGATCGAATTGTGTAATTTCATAATACACATTGTATATGATACATTTAATTGAAATACATTGTTGAATTGTAGTTTAATCACACTATGACTTTTGGAAATAAAATAAGCTTTGATCTTCTACTCATTTGATTGGTCTTTACATTCTTTATCAACCAATCTTTTTTTGACAGGTTTTTTTTCTCTTAATTGTTGATGATTTGGAGAGTTTTCTTCTTAATTATTGAGGATTTGGATATCTTTTGATCTTTGGAGGTGTGCCTACTACAATTTTATGTGAGAAATTTTGTTTATCAATTTTATTTTACTTTGGTTGTGCAGTGTTAAACTTAAAATGCTAAATTTAACCGAAATAAATATTGTTGAATGTGTAGTTTTATCATTTTCTTAAAAAATAAAAATAAAAATTGTATTTTTACTAAATATCTTGTTACCATAGGAAACCTTTGGAGAGGTTCAAGTTAGTTTTGTTTTTGAATAAAAATGTAAATAAGATTTAGATTATAAAATAATTTTCCTCTAAGTGTGAATAATTTTTTTTACAACAAATAGTCATGCAAATAGGAGGCTTTTCCAAATATATAAACAATTGTATAGGAAAATTATACTCAAATCAACATGCAACATATATTTATTAAATATCATTTTAATGATTGTAAAATTTAATGTAATTATTTTTTATTAAAATATAAATAATATAAAAAAAATACATAACAATTCAAAAATTGTTTAAATTAAATTTAAATATTAACATTAATTTTGATAGCACTATTTTATAAAAAAAATACTAAATGTATATGTGTATATCATGTAATATGCATATACATATAAATCAATCAAGACCTACACTGATTTTAGTAGTTCTCCAATAAGAGACTATATACCACCCCAAGCTAATGGTTAGTAGGCAGGCAATAACAGTTTTAAATATCGTAAACTAAAAGGTGTCTAAATATTTTAATGAAAGCTGGTATGAATTTCCATCTGACTACTCGAAACAATCAATACCATATTTGCATATGCTTCACTTTCATTGGTACTTCTTGTTTGCTAATTGTTTTAAGTTTTTAAATTTGAAGAGTTGAAAAACTCGAAGAATAAAGCATGATTAAATGCCAATTACATATCACATTTGTACTAATGTAAAATATTATCATTTTTTTTTTTTGCATTTGGAGTTATTTTTGTCTTCCAAATCACTTTACCTATGAAATACCTCATAATTATAATAGTTCTAATATTGAATTCTATGCGTGCAAGTATAGGGAACATTAAAATGTAGACACTTCATTTAATATACACGAAATAAAGCAACAATATGAGGTATTCAAATACATTGATTATATTTTTTTTTTAAATGAGGACAAATTTGAAGTTGACACACAAAGATACATACTTTGCATATATGTACTATTTTTTCTAATCCATGATGGAGTACCCATTGGATCTAATCCAAAACATTACAATTTCAGTACCTTTGCAAATAAATGAGAGCACAGAGTTTGTTGTTTAATAAATCATATGAACATTATTTTTGTTGTGTCTACATTTTTTCAATTTGTATGAGAGCCACTGCAATTTACTGACCATGGCTTGTTTTGAAATCATAATATTGTTTCCAATGTATGGAATAAGCTCCTAAAAAGGAAGATCCTTGTCTTGTATAAGAAAAGTTAAAAGATGAGCATGGAACAGTAGTTATTGTTAATTTCACTCATATTACATGTTGAAACCCTTTTGTAAATGCTAGGTACTTTGGAGCAGCAAAACTAACACACATCTTGACAATAGGTAGAGCAGTACTCACATTTATTTAAACAATATTTCATGCCTCTTTTCTATGCTCTCGTACATGTTTGGGTCCATAAAGAATCTATTAAAATTCTCATAATATTTATGATACAGATTTCAATCCTTGAATGTGGTATATGTCTCGAAATCTTTATTCACTAATTTCATGGCCATTTCTATACGCTGGTAGAGATCCGAGTCCATAAAGAATCTGCCGACGTAAATAAAAACTCCTACACATTATACAGATTCATTTATTGTATACAACTCTGACTATATATTGTTTAACTATGGTCATCCACAGAAGGCTAGAAAAAATTCTAAGCAATCAATGAGGCAAAGCATGAAGAAATCTAAAAACCCTTTGGAAACCCACCAAAGGAATGATTGTTAGGATACATTGGATTCTTTATCGTTAGTTTACTTCACCAGGCAGTTCCTCATAATCATCAAAACACAAGTCGTGTAAGGATTTTTTGAAAAGAACAGAAAAAAATAATAATAGATCATTTTCTTTTACATGCATTATCATGCAATCAAGATCGCTGGAAACATAATAGAAATTCCAATGCACCAGAGTAGAAATCTGAAGAAATTTCAAAACACATCCACTTCGCAGCCATAGAGAGGTAAATTACATGCAAATACAGAAGGAAAAACCCAACTAATATTATTAAGAATATACAACTTCACATTAAAATGTAAGAATCAAACTATGATACAGTCTTTGCCTTCTGATCTCATCGTGAGACTCTTCAGCTTCTGTTGGTTATGAGCCGATGCCAGCTAGTCACTGCCTACCAAACTGAGGTGTAGCTAATCAGGATGAAATGTCTGATCTGCCATAGGTGAAACTTTTCAGCTTCTTCTTGTTCGTAACCGCCATCATGACAGCCATCAAGGATGTCAATTTTTTTGAAAAAGGGTTAATGTTTACGGAGAAACATTCTTCCCTCTACAACTAAATACGCCTCTCCACGTAATTATAAAGAATGAAAAATAATTGTTCTTTTTAAAAATTCTAAATAAATTAATGTATTTAAAATTAAAAAAATTGAAAATTAAATAAAAAGGAAATATTCTAAATTCATTATTACACATAAAAATATGTTTCTAAATTAATATATTTAATTTTTTTTAAAAAGCAATATACATTAATTAATATTCTATTTTATTCAAAATTAATATATATACAGATAGAAATATTATAAACTTAAGGTTTATTAAAGATTTAATTGTACAAAAATATAACAACTTAAATATACATCTAATATAAAAGTCTTTCATGTAAAAAGAAGCTACTTTTGCGATGTCGCTGCGTGCGCCTCGACCTTCCATGACTAGGGTTTGCAATGGTTGGGAGGTGTCACTTTCTTCTGGTTATGCTCATTTTTCTAGTCGTGGTCCAACTCCTAATGTAGAGGCGGTGAAGCAAGGTAACAATCATTCCACAATTTGGCAGAATGGGGGGCTTGGCCGAGGCATGGACCACTTACAAGGGGTGCCATCTATTCGAGCTTTAGATCAAAAAGGGGGTCAGAGAATGGAGGGAAAACTAACAAGGAAGGATGGAGTAATCAATAGGATTCCGAGAGGATAAAATGCACACAAGAAGAGATCGAGCTTGGATGGTGGCAAACAAAATAGGGGGCACAATTGTGCCAATTCGACTACGCTTTTGGAATTAGAGTTTATGTCCTTTCCATGTGTAGACAGTATTATGTCGGTCTCCCTTGATGGGGACTTAGGGGCTAAAATAGTAGAAAATGAGAAATATTTGCTATAGTTGGGCTTATTGGCAGATTCAGAGGGTTTTGGTTGGGTCTTGCAGAGCTTAATAAGTGGACTTCAAAGCATTGGAGCCCAGTTTTGGAGGGGGATGTCCATATTTACCCTAATGTGGAGGGTTTCTTTGTGGTTGTTTTTGATAATGAAAAGGATAGAAGAACTGCACTTTGTGATCATCAATGGAGCTGGGAAGATAAGCACCTCTTACTGTTGAAATCGTGGCACCCAGCTTTTAACCCCAATACATAAACTTTTGAGAGGGTTCCTATTTGGGTAAGATTACCTTATTTACCTCTTCATTTTTGGTTCAAACCTTGTTTTGAAGCTATAGGCAATACTTTGGGGAAAATTTTGGATGTTGATGAAGATACTACTGATTTTTTGCACATAACATATGCTCACATTCTGATAGAAATGGACATCACAAAGGCTCTACCTTTGGCTGTTTCTTTGAAATTCTCTGGAGCTGTGTGGGAACAATAGTTGGATTATGAAGGTTTACCATTTAGATGTAGATGTTGTTTTAAAACTGGCCATATTGCTGAGCACTGTTCCAAATGCAAGAGGGATATTTAGGCATCATGGTGGAAAGAAGTTTCTCCCCACCATTACTTGATGCAGAAGGAGGGAGTGGTGAGGAATGAGCCATTGGAAAAATCTAATGGAACAGTTTCAACTGGAACCCATAAGAAGGACATAGCTCCAATTGTAGAATTTGGGGTGGTGTAGGGCAGTGACCCTAATGATGTGAGATGTTTTAAAATTGGTCATATTGTTGAGCACTGTTCCAAATGCAAGAGGGATATTCAGGCATCATGGTGGAAAGAAGTTTCTCCCCACAATTATTTGGTGGAGGAGGGAGTGGTGAGGAATGAGCCATTGGAAAAATCTAATGGCACAATTTCAACTGGAACCCATAAGGACATAACTCCGACTGTAGAATTTGGGGTGGTGTAGGGCAGTGACCCTAATGATGTGGGTGGGGTTCGATCAATTGGGGATTGTGTGACCTTTTCTGAAGGGAGTAGCCTTCTTGATGAAGGTATTGGAGATCCCTCTTGGTCAGATGACTGGGAGGAGAAATGGAAAACTGTCCAAAGAAAGAAGAAGAAGAAGAAAGGGGATCCTAGTTTTAGTATGTCACTTTGTTCACATGATAATAGGAAGAATATGCATTGTTAGGAAGCTTTTGTTATAAGGGTTTCTTCTCTTTAGTGTATTTCTGTTGTAACTTAGATTTTATCTATTGCTATTTTTGGCATTGTTGAAGTTGTTGGGTAATAGGGATTTGTGGGTTTGATGGTTTGGACATATGTTTTCTTACTCGGTTGTAATTGTTGGTTTCTATTAAATAAAAATCTTGTGGGTTTGATTTGCCTTTATCGATCAAAATATATGTCTTTCATAATAAGTACCCATCTAAAATCAATTTAAAATTACAAAATTAAATACAAAAATATAAAGAAAACATAATAAATTTATTATTACATATAAAAACAAGTTTTTAAAATAATATATTTAAAACTAGCTTATCTATCTTTAAAAAAATAATGTAATTAAGAATTACTTTTTCACTTAACTTTATCATATAATTTAAAAATAATTCATATCACATTGAACTATTTATTTTTTATTATTTAGAATTTGGTTATGATTAGGATTAGGATCAAATTAGGGTTAGGGTTCAATAAGAATTCTAAGATAAAGCTTGAAATTAGGGTTTGGGTGATTGAGGCTAGATTAGGGTGACAATTAGTGTTAGGATTAATGATTAATTAGGATTAAGGTTGAATTAAGGATAGGGTTAGAGATCAATTAGGATTAAGCTTCAATTAGGATTCAATTAGAGTTCAATTAGGGTTGAGGTTAGGCTAGGGTTAGGGTTAGCATTAGGGTAGTGTTTAATTATGGTTAGGGTTACAAAAGGATTCAATTACGACTAGGGTTAGGATTAGGGTTGGAATTAGGGTTATGACCCAACTAAAGTTTTAGGCACAATTAGGGTTTGAGTTAGGGTTAATGTTAGGTTAGGGTAAGGTTTCACCTAGGGTTAGGTTTTAATTTAAAAATAATTCATATAACATTTTATTATTATTATTTACAAATTGGTTACAATTAGGATTAGGATCAAATTAGGGTTAGGGTTCAATAAGAATTCTAAGATAAAGCTTGAAATTAGGGTTTGGGTGATTGAGGCTAGATTAGGGTGACGATTAGGGTTAAGATTAATGATTAATTAGGATTAAGGTTGAATTAGGGATAGGGTTAGGGTTAGGGATCAATTAGGATTTAATTAGAGTTCAATTAGGGTTGAGGTTAGGCTAGGGTTAGGGTTAGCATTAGGGTAGTGTTTGATTAGGGTTAGGGTTACAATAGGGTTCAATTACGATTAGGGTCATGATTAGGGTTGGAATTAGGGTTATGACCCAACTAGAGTTTTAGGCACAATTAGGGTTTGAGTTAGGGTTAATGTTAGGTTAGGGTAAGGGTTCACCTAGGGCTAGGTTTTAATTATGGTTAGGGTTAGGTTTTAATTAGTAATATAGTTATAATTAATATTGATATTAGAATCAGGGTTAGTATTAGAGTTAGAATTGTTATTAGAGTTAGAATTATAGTTAAAGTTAGAATTCAATTATAATTAGGGTTAGGTTTAAGTTAGGATTATAATTCAATTAGGGTTAGGATTCAATTAGGATTAGGGTTCAACTAGGGTTAGTATTAAGATTCAATTATAATTAAGATGATTAATTAGTGTTAGGGTAAGGATTTAATTAGGGCTAAGATTCAATTAGGGTGGGTTAGGGTTCAATTGATGTTCAATTAGCGTAATGGTTCTAAGATAAAGTTTGGGGTTAGGCTTAGAGTTTGGGTTAGAATTCAATTAGGATTAGAGTTAGGGTTACAATTATGATAACAGTTAAGATTCAATGATGAATTAATTAGGGTTATGGTTATGCTTTATATTCAATTAGGTTTAGGGTTCAACCAAGGTTAGGATTATATTCAATTATAGTTAGGGTTAAAGTAATGTTAGGTTCAGGGTTCATTTAGGCTTAAGTTTAGGGTTTAATTAGGGTTACAATTAGAATTAAGGTTAGGGTTAGTGTTTAGGTTCAATTAGGGTTGAACTTCAATGGGTTAGGATTAGGGATCTGGTTCAATTAAGGTTGAATTTCAACAAGATTAGGGTTATGGTTATGGTTAGGATTCTAAGATAGATCCTAAGGTTAGGGTTTGCGTTCAATTAAGGTTACGTATCTTTTAGGGTTAGGGTTAGGATTTTTAAGATAAGATTAGGGTTAGGGATAAAGTAAGGGTCAGGGTTAGGGTTGGGGATTGATTAACGTTAGAGTTAGGGTCTAATTTGGGTTAACATTCAATTAGAGTTAGGGTTAGGGTTCAATTGATGTTCAATTAGGGTAAGGGTTCTAGGATAAAGTTTAGGGTTAGGGTTAGGGTTAGAATTCAACTAGGATTAGGGTTAGGCTTACAATTCTTATAAGAGTTAAGATTCAATTAGGACTTAATTAGGGTTATGGTTAGGGTTCATATTCAATTAGGGTTAAGATATATAATTACATTTATGGTTAGAGTTCAAATTCAATTAGGGTTAGGGTTCAACTAAGGTTAGGATTGGGATTCAACTATAGTTAGGGCTAACGTTAGTTTAGGGTTAGGGTTTAATTAGGGTTAAGGTTAGGGTTTAATTAGGGTTACAGTTAGAATTAATGTTAGGGTTAGTGTTTAGCTTCAATTAGGGTTGAATTTCAATAGGTTAGGGTTACCGTTAGGGATATGGTTCAATTAGGATTGGACTTCGATAGGGGTAGGGTTAGGGTTAGGGTTCTAAGATAAATCATAGGCTACAAGCCTTATAATACAACTAATGTAAATTATATACTTATCCATTCAATATAATGTCCTCATGTTTAGACAATATTCATTCTCCTCAGTTATATTCAATATCATACACATGTCGTAGTGTTGTACATTCCTAGAAGATAAGCCAATGATATTATATTATTATGCAACTAAAGAATCCATTATGACATACACACAACAATCAAATTTCTAAAATGAATTCAAACAAGTTGAAATATCTCAGTGTTTCCTATATAGATTATGTAATAAGATAGATAAGCTAGTTATATTCAATCAACTAAAATTATATTACGATAGTTTCCTACCTTGAAGTCCAATATACACTTTAGAATTAATTCCCTTGTTTTTTTGTTTTTTCAATGGATAAAACTATTTTCAATATACAAAATTCTAAATTCCACTTAAAACTCACATATTTCCATACAAAATCAACAATAATTTGATAGATAATTTGCTAAATTCATTTGTAATTAATATATGAGAATTAAGGTAGGAGTGGATCAATGTGACAAATAAGTTGACTTGAATATTATAATCATATATATTTACAACATCTAAACAAAGTGACATAAACTAACTATTATAAAATAATCTCATATGATTGCTTGACCAATTTTCACGTGACCACATTTTGACCAACACACCCTCTAATATTATGAAGAGGAGGGGAGACTCCACATAATTTTATTTCTTAAATTATTTATATACAAATAAAATTCTATTCCTTAATGACAAACTTTAGAAAACAAATCTAAACAAAAATTTGCATATAATTTTTTTATATAAAACCATCTATAATTTAAATTTTTTTAAAGTTATTTAAACTTAATTGAACAACTTTATAAAATCACTATATTAATACAAACTTAATTTAACTACCTTATAAAATTAATACCATTACAAAATTATCTACTAAATGAGCTAGCAAATTAATGTTTTAAGAGCCCTTAATCTGTATTGTGAAGTGTCTGGATCAAAACTTGCCCACCATAAGATTGAATATTTGATGGTTCAATCTGGCCCACCCTCATGGTGGATCCCTAAAGAGTGGAAGCAAATTAAACATGGGTAGATTACTCGGTATCTTGGCATTCCATTTGGAATGGGGGTCCCAATTTTTGAGATGTGGAATTGGTACTTACAAAAATTAAAGAATAAATTGTGTAATTGGGGAAATAAATTTATGTCTCTTGCTGGAAGAATTCAAGTTGTGAATCAGTTTTTTTTGGCCTCACATGTGTACTATTCCTCCTATTGGATGCCATCCAAAAAAGGCTATGAGGATTAGGTCAAAATGGTTCACAACTTCTTATGGGCTAGTTGGGCCAGCAAAGCAGGTTTTAAATTTGCCTCTTGGCTCCATTGTATACAACCCAAAGCCAAACGCAGGTTGGGCCTTTTGGATCCAAAGATGCAAGGAATTTTCCTATCAGCTAAATGGATTGTTAGAACAGTGAATGGAGATGTTTTGTGGAAAAATTAGTCCATTTTTGAATTTCTCAAGCCTCTGTCAAAGGTAAATGGCAGGCTGTCAATTGGGAAGACAAAATTTTAATGGCTTCTTTCTTCCACCTCAAAGCTTCATTTCCCCTTCTTTCAATCTAGAAGGCTTGGCAACAAGTCAACAACCTTTTGGATTGGAAAAACACCCTTCAACATGGGTTCAACTTTAGATTTTCATCTATTTGGTGGAATAAACTGGTACAATATCATGGTCAGGCTCTTGTGATTGCTTTTCCTAGGATGGCTTATTACTTATTTAGGAAAGGAGTTCAAAGGTTTGGGGACTTGTGGGACTTTTCTGCTTGTGAATGGATCAACTGACAATCTCTCAAAACTAACCCGGGTTTAAATTCTAAATATAAAAGTTTTATTATTTTTGTTAAGTCATTGGTTTCCTTCATTACAATTTGTTAAGTCATTGGTCATGAAAATGTGTACTCCCCTTCATTGCAATCCGTTCAAGGATTGGTGGTGGCTATCCAAGTGTCAGTTTTCCCTGTTTCTGCTTAAGAAAGTCTACTTAAATCCGCTCCCCCATTTTCCATTAAATCCTAGGTTGAATATGAAATGGAAGTGTAGGTTCCATGAAATCACATGGAAGAAGCTGAGTATTCACACTCTAAAATTGAGGCGAATATTCAACTCTTTATGTGGAAACTTTTGCATTGCAAGTTACTGATCGACTGGGTTACATGTAGATTCATGATTTTAAATGCCCCTTTTGTAAGCGTATTGAAAGCTTGAAACATATTTTCTAGGACTATTTTGTGGCTAAAAGGAAATGGAGGGTTGTTTTTGCTCACCTCCTTGCAATTTTTAAGTATAACTTGAGTTGGAAAGAAGCAATTTTGGGTGTTGGTCTACATAATAATATTGTTGCTGATTCCATACAATAGATTGTGCTTTTTAATTTATGGAAAAGTAGATGTTTGGCTGTATTTGCAGTTCATAATGTTAATCTGGAAACTGAATGCTACGGTTTTACTCTGATATTATTTTGTAAATTGTTTTCGTATGTTCTCAATCGCAGGGAGGCAATAAGGTGAATATGAAGTTCAACAATCATTTGGACACGATCAAATGGAGGTTTTGCAGCTCCATACAAATGATGTTTTTTGTTCACAACAACTTCATAAATTGTTGAAATTTAGAGTTAGATAGTTGGTTATTCTCTTCAGAGTTTTTTCTGCGGCAATTGATGTAATAGTCTCAGCAATTGTGTATATTTAGAATTGGTTGTTTGCTGTTTGTTGTGGCTGTAAATAACAGTTTTTATGGCTGCTAGTTGGTTGTAACTGTTTTATCTCTTTTGGCAACCTTGTTGCCTCCTCATTATTTGCATTCTTTCAATTTAAAAAAAAAAACTTCAACCATAACTCCTAATTATTTATAAAATCAGCTATAAACGAGGCATAGAATCTTACGATGCAAACGTAACAACTGCAGGCCCACAAAATTAGTAATTTAAATAATTTTTTAATCAAGCGCCGAACCACTTGTTTATCCCTAACAGCTAACGGGCACAAACAGACAAAAACATAAAGTGAAAAACAAAAGATCGTCACGTCACCGTTAAGTTGACCGTTTATTTACACGTCATTGTAGACGTCGCTGTTAAGTTACGAATCCGATGCAAATCAAATAAATCCGTCTTATTGCGAAGTCTACGCATTTTCCTGTACGAAGTGCGTTCCATTCTTCTCTCGTACAATCTTTCCACGTCATTATAATATTTTAAGAATCTTACGCCCTGGTCACATGGAAAAAGCGCCAGGAGCGCGGTGGATGGGATGGATTTAAGCGGTAAATTATCGCATATTCATAAATCCCAAAGACCCGTTGGAAGCTTGCAAATTAGTTAGAGTATACCTTTCTTGGGCGGGCTACTTATATGGTTGGTGCAAATGTTTTTTTATTAACTAGGTAGCAGTTGCACCTTTATACGGTGAAATCTAGAGTCTATGGTGATTTAAAAAAAAAAAAAATTAGACTTAATAGAATGAGGTTTTTATTGTGATATTGCTATCAAGATTCAACCGTGTAGTTTTATGAGTCAAACTTATTGACCCATGTTTCATGAGTAGTGGTTCACAAGAATCCATCTCTCATGATAATGAATGGTCCACTTAGCACTCATTGCATCTAGGTGATGCTCACAAAGGTGAAGCAGGGCCTTCCCGGGAGGTCACCCATCCCAAAACTACTCCAGCTCAAGCGCGCTTAACCATAGAGTTTTCTCCAAGGTTAAACCCACTTAGCTTGCAACCCCATTTGCAAAACCTTCAACAAGTGTTGTGCCTTATGAACCATTCATTATAGAGCCCCTTTAGCTCATCAAGTGATAAGTACGAGGTATTTTCCATAGCGTGTCAAATTGTGATATTGCTATTAGGATTCAACCATTCAGTTTTACGAGTCAAACTCATTGACCCATGTTTCATGAGTAGTGGTTCACAAGAACCCATCTCTCATGATAATGAATGGTGCACTTAGCACTCATTGCATCTAGGTGATGCTCACAGAGGTGAAGCACTGGGCCTTCTCGGGAGGTCACCCATCCGAGTACTACAAGCGCGCTTAACCATAGAGTTTTCTCCAAGGTTAAACCCACTTAGCTTGCAACCCCATTTGCAACCCACGAGGTTTTTAGTTTTTTGGTTGATTGAGTAGGCCAGATATTTGTATTAAGGAAATTTGTATACCTTCTATTTAGCTTTAGGTTTATTGTGATAAAATGAGTTAATTAAGAATTTATATAAAATCTATTTTTTAATTTTTTTATTAGTAAATTTAAAATAAATAAAAAATCATTGCACGAGTCATCAAGATGAGAAAAACAAAAAACTATTGTAGATAAACAATGAAAATAGAATATTATGATGTTGTCTCCTAGTGAAAAAATCAAAAAAAATATAATGTAATTTTTGTTTTTAATGCTGTCATATAGAGTTATGCTGTAATAAATGGCAATTTCTTAATTTTGTCTTTTATTTAAAAAAATACTTATTCATATATTTGATTTTACTTTATTCTTATATTTCATCCTTATTTATATACACTTTCATATATTCCTCATTATTGAAGTCATTTATTGCATTTATACAAGTATACATTCTATACTCCCATTTTTCAAGTTGATTGTCTTATAAGTTACAAATACAATATTATGAAGTGAGATGAAAACACATTTATTTTTAAATAGACCACCAAATATTAAAAAGTGAAAGGTAATCTTAATTATTGATTAGAAACTTGTAAATATTTGTTGTGAGAGTGGTTTGTTTGTAATATATTATTTTATAATTATTTTAAAATAATATGGTGTAGTATATATAACTTTGGATAGTTTAAGGTTAAACAAATCTCAATTAATAAAATTATGGTTTTGTTTGTTTTTATTATAGTAAAGATCACTTTTTATGATATATCATTTGTTTTTATCTTATAATGTAAAAATGGATAGTATAAAACATATATTATTTATTTATTTTTCTTTTCTTTTTAATCTAATAGATTATATTTTTTTAATATATAACTATTGAAAATGCATAATCCAAAATCATTTGTATTATTATATAAAAGGAGAATGACCCATCAACTCTAGAATTTCAACTCAAATTCTTAAACTTAAAATAATTATAAGTATTACATAGTGTTATGGTAGTTTTTTCTACATATCTTACATTTATTAGTTGCGTTAATTAAAGTCAAGTTCGTGCTACATATCTTAATTTTATAAAATGTGTTGATTAAAGTCAAGTCACTTACGGTATGATCTTGGTTTCATTTCTCATACTACATCTTACAATTTTAAATTTTGATAGATGATGAAATTAAAAGACATATCATCATCTTCATCAATTACTCAACCAATTAAATTATAATCACTGTGAATGATTTACATTTTTATTTATATAATTTTTTTATTTTAATTTATAAATATAATAAATACTACTAGAAGAATTGTGAAATTCAAACATATGAAATGTATACAATTTTTTTAATATGATTCCCTTCGGAGGGCCGTTGTGTCCTCCATATTTTAATTTTTATAAAAAATATATATTAATAATTAAGTAACTAAAGAAGCATCCAACCTTTTAATACACAGGTTAACGTATTTAAAAAAGGTGAACGGGCAAGAAGAATTGACTAATCAAAAGCATTCAAATCCCGGCAGCGTACAGTCACGTGACCGGCTTTACTTGGATGTAGAAATCGAGAAGGATAGGTCCGAGGATCGAATCCCAATCGCAGCTAAAGATATTTATGCAGAGCAGGTAGTTTTTGGTTTTTTAAGTAATTTATAAATGAAGCCAGTAATCCTTCATGATTATTTTATTATTAGGGGGTACCGTTGATTGCATTTAAAGCTTAAAGAGAGGTAAAAATGATGGAGCATTGGTAGGTCAATGAGTGTGAAATGAGACTCGTAAAGTTTGGAGTGGAAATGAAGATAAAATGGAGTTAGCTAAAATAAATTTAAAAATAAAAATCTTCAAATTATGTAGCATGCGAAGGCCAAATGGTGCTGTGGAAGTCGCTGTTGAGTAGTTCAGGATTAAATTATGTGCAGAAAAAGTAGTTGCAAATTGCTTTTATAGGATGTTTTTGATAACCTGTTATAACCCTAGTGTATTACAGAACAAAATGAAGTGCCGGAGATCGAATTTAAAGCTGAATGGCCTTCAGATTAAAGCCTTGGGGAATTTTAAGTTTTTTTTATAAAATTTGAGCAGAGTTTGATTGAAAACGAGGAATTGAAAGGTGCGAAATTGTGAAATTCCAGTTGAATATTTCTGTTATTTCTGTTTTCGTCGGAATTTTGAAGAAGATCCCCGTGAACGATTAAGTTTGTGCTAATGAGATTATTGTGAATTTTGATCAAACGGTATCGATGGCAATTTTTTGGAAAACAGATGCACAGCCATAAAATTTAGTGAAAACAAGTGTACATATAAATATGTGCAGTAACGAGGTTGTAATGATTATGAGCAAAAACCAATGTAGCCAGATAAAAAGAAAATTAATAAAAGTCGTTATTTTTTAGAGGTAAGAAGGAAGAAATGGCGATAATTGTGGTGAACAAGCAAGATTATGATGAATGAGGATTTTTTCTTCCCCTTTTTTTCCTTTACAGGACATACGGAATTTTCATAGATCGGGGAAAATCGGTCATAATAGGATTAAAGATTATGCCAGATTCTATAAGAGTTAAAGTGACTTAAGGGAAAAATTGATCGTACAAATACAATAGTTTTATCACTGTTTGTCCGGTTCGTAAAGAGTAAGGTGGGATAAGATGCAAAATCTTAGTTTGACGCATTACTTTTTTAAAAATAAATAGATTTTGTGCTGAACCCTTTCACTCTGATTGATTCTTTGGAATAACTAGAAGTTAAAATATTTCCGACTTTTTGTTTACGAGAATCCAAAATGAGTACTTATAGATTACAAATGTTGATGCAGAGATGGATTTGATGAAAATGGAGGCCAAACTACTTAAGCAATGATGTAAATGGCATTTAAGCACTAAAAATCTTGTGTAAATTATATTGTAAATCAATCTCATAGATCCATCTTACAGGGTTTCCAAGGATTTAAGTACTTACATTCTCTTCTCTTCCATAGCATTGTTGAATATTGTATGTCTTTTCTGTAGATTGGAGTCTTGGGAGCTATCCAATTGAGGAAATTTTATGACACATCAGTAATCATAATGCGGATATTAAATTTCATGGGCAATTCCTTTGGATGTTCTGCTTCGGGAGAACGTCTGGTTTCTGCTGCTAGGGAGGGCGATTTGCAGGAAGCCAAGGCACTGTTGGAGTGTAACCCACGTCTTGCAAAGTATTCAACCTTTGGAGTTCGCAATTCTCCTTTACATTATTCAGCTGCCCAAGGGCACAATGAGGTTACAATTCATTCTGCTTTATTGCAGACAGTGTCAAAATGCTATATTTGTTATTGAAATTTAAATAAGCCATTAATAAATTGTTACCTGCAGATTGTCTCTCTCTTGCTTGAATCTGGAGTAGAAGTAAATATCAGGAACTACTGTGGTCAGGTAGGCATTAAAGATTTTGCACAGAGTTTTCCTGGACTTTTTCACTAATTTGATCCGTCAATAATGTTTTAAATATGAAGTAATTGTATTCTGTTTCATACTCATTGGATTGAAACTTCCCGCAAGTGCTAAAGTCAAATTCTGTGGATTATTGGCAAGTGCACACAATATGACCTTAAAATCATGGTAAAACGATGATTGAGGACCATGTTTAATGTGTCGTTGCGAATAGAGTTTAGTGCTGATACAAATTTTCTCCTGGCTATAAAGCTAATTGCATGGTTTAAACTTTAATCCGAGGGCAAATTTCAATTTAGTTATAATACCACTATTCTGGTTTATTTTTAATGCACAATACAGCCATTTTGAACTTTGACATTTTTTTTGGCTTGGGTAATATCTTCATCCTTTTGAAATACTACAGACAGCCTTGATGCAAGCTTGTAGATATGGTCACTGGGAAGTAGTTCAGACACTTGTCCTGTATAAGGCAAATGTAAGATAACCTCAACCATGTTTTCGGTGTTCTCTGCTGTGTTTTATTGTGGGACAAGATGTTACCAATACTTAGGGATATTTTCATTTAAGTTTCTAATTTCTGGCATTGCAGGTCAGCAGAGCAGACTATCTTAATGGCCGAACAGCTCTTCATTTTGCAGCAGTAAATGGTCATCCTCGATGCGTAAGACTTCTTTTTGCTGATGTTGTGCCTAGCCTACCCAGTTTCTGGCATAACATAAGGACGGCTGCATTACAAGAAGGTTCACTAGTTGACTTTGATCCAAGGCAAGTAACATTTAATTTGCTGACCTCAATTTGAATAGCTGTCACGAAAACAATTTTTGACTTCCATGGTGTTTTGTTTCAGTCCTTGCTCTAGGATTGTAAACAAACCAGCAGATGGAGGTATTACTGCACTTCACATGGCAGCACTTAATGGGCATGCAGAATGTGTACAATTACTACTTGATTTGGGGGCCAACGAATCATTTTTGACTGTTCAAGATGGGTCAACAATCGATCTGATAGGTGATTTAGAGTCTTAAGATCATATCTCTTAGCCCTGCCAGCCAATTTTCATCTTTACTTAACTGATTTCTTATAAAAGAAACATTTGTGGTAAAGATTATGAGGATGCCAGACATAATTGTAGTTATTACTGAAGTATAAAAGAATACGACACAAATTTGAACTTTTGATTTAAAGACAATACATTTCAATAAGACTGGAGATTCTAACGTCTTGATATTCTGCATATGGACAGGTGCAAATAGCACACCTCTTCATTACGCTGCTTGTGGTGGAAATGTTCAATGTTGCCAGGTAAAATTGCTTACATCCAAATACTCATAAAATTTATAGCTATTAAGCTTTAGCTGGTTGATTAATTTGAAAATTAAATAGGATGCATTTGGGAATAAACATTAACAAATATTTTTCTAAAATTCAGATGCTAATTGCTCGTGGAGCAAGTTGCAGTGCTCAAAATGCCAACGGGTATGTGTCCTATACCTGATGTACTGCTAAATTTTAGTACTGGATCCATTGTGAAGTTTGAAATTTTATATATGGCTGCAGTGTTTCCAAGCCATTGAAGTTAATGTCAAATAAGAAATATTGGGATAGTAAAAGTTACTATTTTCTGGAAGGGATGCTGAGAATCACAATCGTTATTATACCTACAGGTTCTTGCACGACTATAAAGTAGAACGCAACATTTGGATATGTAATGTAGTTGGTGTGCATGCAAGACTTGTAGAGCAACAGGGGAATGCAAGTATAAAACATATATTGAAAATTGTCTGTAGATGACATTTGTTGGACTAGTTGAGCAACAGGAGAATGTGAGTATAAAACATATATCGAGAATTGTGCATAGAAGACATTTGCTGTGGGACCATGTCATATTGCCAGCCAAACTTCTCAGAGTTGATTCACCAGTGTTTTATGCCAGATGGTGATGATACCACTGCCTTTGGACAAATGAAGTGTAATCTCTTGAACAGAAACCTCTTCGCATTGTATGATACTAGGGGCAGGAGTTATTTATGCCAGACACCTCTCTCAACAATTCAGGTCACTAAGCATGAGGATGCCATTGCTTAACTAAACTGGAAATAGGTGACAAGAGTAAAATATCTATTAGGAAGGCTTGTCCTTATGAAATATGCTAACCAATTTTTTCGATGAATTAACACACATAACCAACACTTAATCAACTCGGTTAGCATTAGCTCCAAATAGAAAACTGAACTTGGAATGAAAACTACTCAACGTCAAGAATGTGCACTCAAGATCCCACTGAGGGCGAGGTGCTAACATATGACGGAGTGTTGAAATTTGAAATTAAGAACTGATAGGCGGATAACCAGCCATGAGAAACATTTCCACACTACCACCAAACAGTGGGGGGAAAAGATTACAATAAAAACAATTCGTCCGCTGCGGCGGGCATCCACAGAGCTGTGGGGATTCACCACTATGAGAGTGGGTATAAGAGAGTTATAAAACAAATTGTCCACACTGGCGGTAAACCATCCAGGGGTAATTTAATGATAAAACAGAAAGTAATTGCAGAACTGAAAGATTGGTTGGATTAGTAATGCTTAATCTCAACCTTACAAAATAACTCTGCAGATTACAAATTACAATGATAATAAATGAACCTTAGTCATGTAGTATGATCTTTTACAATGATATAACTCTCAAATACTGAAGTATATGATCAAAAACTGGAAATTGCAACAATCTGATATAAAAATCAGAATTCTGGAAATTCAACCAGCAAACTGTGAAATCATAAAATGCTCATAAGTTGATCAATTTACCTCCGAATGATGTGATGTCAGTTGCAGATGTTTTCTAGAAGTGTGGCGCCCAAGATGCCAACCAAAAACCATCACCAAAGACTCCTGTTTATTTAGCACGGATCCCAATGCTCATTTAAATGGTACGGCCTCCTCAAGAAATCGATTTTGCAAGATAAAAATAATCACTTGGAATTAAATTCCAATTCTTTGTGGAAGGTGGCGCCTTGAGTCAACAGATGGATTGCCAAAGTACCCAGAACAAATAAAAAATCACTCCAAAAGATATATTCAAAAAATCAGCTTCAGCTGTAGCAAAACCAGGAAACTCAAAACTGTGAAAATACTCCAAATTCTTCAACCTTTGATGCTCAATCTGCTAGTCTGATGTGAGAAGCAGAAATATTCCAACTAGGTGTTGTATTTCAAACACGAAATTGGGAAGGGGCTAGGAGGTAGCATCCTCGAAGCAACAGCAAAATGTCCATAGTCATTTTGACAGCATAACAGTAAGGTAAACAATGGATACCAAAAGCTGGAGAAAAGACTTCATTTTATAGAACACTGAAAAACTCTTCACATTCCATGAGAGACGCCAAGAGACACCTTTTGAATTCTTTTCCAACTTTCATAAATATTAATCCTCAAAAAGGTGGCGTCCAAAATTAAGCTGAAAGAATAATTCAATAAAGAATTAATAATCTTTTAATGAAGGCGTACCCTTCATGGCCCCACTTTAAAAACAACTTAAGTTATCACCTTGGGCCAAGGGGGGGGTCAACAGAGAATTAAAACATAATGCATTTAATTAAATATTTTTTTCACCAAATGAAGCTTTCTGAAGACCAAGCCAGAATAACAACAACTGCTCCAGCTGAGAAGGACTGAGAATAGACAATTGCAACTGCAAAAGACTAATATTTACTATAAATAGTAAATAATATGAAAGCCCCAAACTCCAAGCCAAGAAACCCTAATTTTCACCTCATTCCAGTCTACGGGTTCCGAAATAGACTGATGAACTGCAATGCTAATCACTGATGAGAAGGGGACATTACACCTTACCAGTTTGTGTGCTATATAATGCAATTCATGATGATGCATTAGAATTTTCCCTCACCTGATTAGACGTTTCCACATGGTGAAATAAGTACATTTATGTAATAATCACCCTAGATTTTTTTTTTTGAAAATTTCAACTGTAAATGGGATACAATGCAATTTCCTTTGCACTTTCTGATCACCTAGTTCATGCAATGGGCAAGGTGAGGGCATACGGCGAAAGGATCTACGTTTTAAATTAAATTGCAGCAGTTGAAAGTAAAGCACTAGGTGGCAAGCCAACCAATACCACTTATTTAGTGGAGTGCATACGAAATACTAGAAAGGGAATACACTTACGCTTATTCAATGGAGTATAAGTACAAAATATCCACTTATTTAGTGGGTGATCAAAAGGACACTTCCACTTATGCAGTGGGAAAACTTATTACAAAATGACCACTTATGCAGTGGGGTAAGTACATTAGCAATAAGCAAAATGCCAAAATCAGACCCACGGTGGTACTACCATCCAGTATTTACAATATAAAATGCATAGAAATAATAGCTTTTGGTGGTATGACCATCCGAAGCGTTACAAGGTTAGTTCATATGCATCATAAATACCGAAATAAGAAGATTAGCTGCTGATAAAAGTGCTGATGTGAAACAAAACTGCTGTAGCACCCCAAATATAACCCAAAATCATGAACAAACCCACCCAGCTTGAAACAACAACAATATTCCTTGATGAATGCTTAATATTATGCTGGTACAGGTCTGATATAACATTGAAAACACGGTGCAACAGGTCTTGGAAGCAAGGAAGACACTGAAAAAACTCACCAACTCACACTCCAACACCTCAAATGAACATAGACTAAAAACGTCAACTCTGAACACACCCAAACTTCACCACAATATACTGATAAAGATGCATATCAATCTGATAACTAATTTCAGATCAAATCAGGTTTGTAACAGCATACAATGCCATTGTAAATGCAAGTACAACAAGTACAAAACATCACTAAACTCATCAAAACCCATGAAGTTCACTTGGATGAAGATTGACACTTATTTGCAGACCCTAGGCGCCTCCATCCAAGGTGGATATAGCTCAAAACCCTAGGTGCCTCACCTCACCAATTCCCACGCACCTTCTATAGGCACAAACTGTCATATGGTACGGCTCACAATCTTTGTCTTGCTCTTTTTCTTGGGCTGTATGGCCTGCAAGGATGGAATATTGGTGTCCAAAACAGCATTAATGAAATTGAAACTCAAAATGTATACCATCAAGAGCAGCCAGCAAAGACATGTATGGCCTGCACTCAAATTGGTGTGGCCCAACAACTACAAACTCCTCCAGTCATCCTTCAAAACACAATTAAATCTTCTAACAAACTCTTCATAGCAGCAACAAGATAAAGAAGGATCAAAACACATCAAAAACTTATTAAAATATTAAATGTAATATTAATGGTCATCTTTGCTTTTATTCAGCTTTAGTTAGTCGTCTGTTTTCTTTTAGTTAGTTTTTGTAATTTCTGACTTCGTGTTATTTTAGCTTTTGTTTTCGTCAATTAATGATTGTTTCTTTTAGAAACATCGTCTTGTATTTTTTCCTTATAAGGAGATCTTCTCTCCATTTGTAAATACTCAATCATGAATATCAATAATATTTTCATGGTATCAGAGCTTAGGCTTGAACCTGGTTAGAAATTTTTTCAAGGGTTTAGAAAAAAAAAATTCGAATTTTTTTAGTGAAAAAAAATTGAGGGTTTTATCATGAAAATTGCGAGGAAATTTTGTTTTTTAGATTACTATGTAAAAATTGCGGATTTGTGAAGTAAAAATCGTGGCTATATTCTTCAAAATCGTGTGAGGGTTTTCGTCGTTTTTTGCATCGTGTGTTTTTTTATGGAGCTTTAAATCGCGGATTTATAGAGTTCAAATTGTGCGATTTTCTCTTCTTTTTCGTGGTGTCGTCATTTGTTGCAGTCTGCGTGACTTGGGGCAAGAATCCTATCGGTTTTCTCTTGTTCCTGTCATGGTCTTTGGAGCCTGCGCGATCTTTGTTTGAAAATGTGATTTTCTTCTTGCATGCAACCTAGGTGCTGTTCTTTCTTGTTTTTTTTTAATGCTTTCTTGTGGCGGGCCTCTTCAAACTGTAGTTGGCTGAAGAAATGCGCGACCTACTGTGTTTTTGACGCCATTTTGTGAAAAATCGTAGGTCTTCCTTGGGTGTATCTGCTGTGCATTATGATTTTGGCTAGGGTTTCTGGTGCTGCCCCTGCGCGTTTTTCTGCATTTTGAGATCTTTCTTCTTTGGAACACATTTTCTTTTGATGAGGGTTTTCTTCGAATTCAAGAGCATTTTCTACAATTTTTCTGGGCGATTTTCAGAATCGCAGCCTAGGTTTTTTTTGTGATAGATTTCTATAGTTTTCCAGGGTTTTCTGTTTGTACCAGAAATCCTTGAAGTGTTGAAGAGTTTTTGCCAAATTTTTGTCTGAAAAAAATGGTGGTTCTGCTACTCATGGGTCTGCTGGGATTTTTTACAATTTTCTGAAAAATTGTACCAGTTTTTGATAGGGTTTTCTAGTTGAAAATAAAATTCTGCAAAGAGTTTTTGAAATTTTTTCTACAAAAATTTTGCTAAAAGTTTTTGGAGGGTTTTTTCTAAAAAAAAATCTTACTTTTAGAGTTTTCAAGGGTTTTTTTTCCAAAAAGAAATCTTACAGTTTTTGAGCCTCTTTTTCAATCGGGTGTTGTGCCAGTTGATTGTCCAGTGTTTTGCTAGCTGATCACAGTGTTGCCTTGTTTTTTGTGCTTTGGAAAACGGGAGGGATGGCGTCTTTGTCCAATGTTATGTTGGAAAATACGCAGAGGTTCAGTGGAAAGAATTACAACACGTGGAAGTAGAGGATGCTTACCATCTTTGAGTACCGGTGTTTGGATGCGCTTGTCCTAGGTACAAAAACTCGTCCCACTTCTACTGGGAAGGATCAGGACAAGTATGATGGAGGTAATAGGGAGGCAGTTATGCTTCTTAAATTATCTGTCGCCGATGAGATGTTACCAGAAATACCATTTGATAAATCTGTTGCGGAGATCTGGAAGCATTTGAAAGATCTTCATGAGACCTCAGACAAGGGAAGGGCTTTCTTTTTGAAGAATATGCTTTTCTCTATTATGATGGATGACCAAGTGTCTTTGCAGGAGCACTTGATGAAAATAAAAAATATTTGTGATCAATTAGAGGCCATTGGTCGTAAGATGGAAGAGGAGGATATGGTGGTGATCACTTTGAAGAGTTTAACACGTTCCTACAAGCACTTCATTGAAACACTCAACATTACATCCACCAATGTTGACTTGAAGTTCGATGAGTTGTGCAACAAGCTTTTGCAACAAGATAGGTGGAGGAAGTAGTTTGGGAGTAGCAGTGAGTCTCCTAGTGTTGAACAAGCTTTTATTGCCAAGGATGTTGGCAAAGGCAAGTCCATTCAGTAGAAAGGACGAGGCGGTTTGGAGGAGGGCTCCAAGAAGTCTATTACTTGCCATTACTGTGGGAAGATTGGTCATATACAAAGGTATTGCAGAAAGCGGTTGGTTGATAAGAAGTCCAACTAGGAAGCATCTCAGCAAAGTGCTGTTGTGGCAGAGCAGACTGAGCAGAAGGAGTTTGCATACTATGCATTTTGATGACCAACACAATATGGGTAGACTTAGTTTTTATTTGTACGATGACCATTAAGGGAGGGTATTAAAATATTAAATGTAATATTAATGGTCATCTTTGCTTTTATTCAACTTTAGTTAGTCGTTTGTTTTCTTTTAGTTAGTTTTTTGTAATTTTTGACTTCTTGTTTTTTAGCTTTTGTTTTCGTCAGTTAACGATTGTTTCTTTTAGAAACATCGTCTTGTATTTTTTTCTTATAAGGAGATCTTCTCTCCATTTGTAAATACTCAATCATGAATATCAATAATATTTTCAAAACTTCCATATTTGCAAATCCAAAACTGAAGTTTCAATATGTAGCTCAATGGTGATCTCTGTATGAAACCACACTAGCTAGTTAGGGGGGTCTCCATCTCTGAAACCAATAGCTCCAAGAGGTTTTCGTTCTCAAGAAGCTTTGGAAGAGCTCAGGTTCATTCCAACAACATAACAATAGCATTCACAAGCCCTCCACCTCCTTTTATAACTTTTTTGGAGGGAAATAACCAAGTTTTAAAATATAATAATTTCTTTTTTTCCTCACAAAGACCTTTTAGGAGAATTAATATTATTTTTCATGTGCAAAGTCTCTCAAGCCTAGGCGTCTAACTTAAAACACATCTTAATACCTTTTCATTGAGCTATTACACTAAGTTGTCCTTTTAATATTTCTAACTTTAGACAACTTAAGTAATAACTCAATAGCTTACCCAAGTTGTGGAAAGTATCCAAATGACATAATTATGCAATTCGGATCATACCATAGTGATATTGGAGTCATAGGATGATGAACTGAAGCAACTGGGTGACTTACTAAAAATAGCCTGCTCCTCTAAGAAGTTTGGAGAGCTCCCAAAAGGTTGGAAATCAATTTTAAAAGCGTCACAAGACTTACCAAGGCCAATTGAGCTCACTGCCAAGAACCAAAGTCACTGTTTAACCAACCTTGAGCACTCCAAGAAGTTTGGAGTTCTCCCTAGCACAACAATTAGCCTTCGAGAAAAACTTGGAAATTGGCTAATTGTTCACAAATCGATATAGCTTAAAATGAGGACATTACAATTTATGAAGATTCATGGGAATGATGACCACATGATGACCCGTGTCAATAAATGGAATGTTCAAATATCAATAACAATATGGCCCAATTCAACCCATTATGTATCCCATTAGAATTCTGGCTTTTCATAAATATTGTCACATTGCAGAGCAGCTTAAGTATTCTTTGTAGATAATGATGCTAAGTATGCATACAAATCATTAGTTAAACCACTTACATATCAAATATCATATGCACATGCCTAGGGATTATATTTGGAACAATAAACTTCACAGACATGATAATTTAGGATAACCTTCAAAAGAATTTAAATAAATCCTTGCTGCCTCAATCCTTACTTGTAACAACAAATGATAAATTAACCAACATAATAAATACCCATTTCGTTGATGATGTTGACAACATTCAATTTTGTGACAAGCATGAAAATTGGTTTGATACACACAAAATTGACATGTAATGTAATACTTCAACTTTGACCATGCAACTTATGGTCATACAAGTTTCCAAATCTTGAAACTCCAATGCCCTATGAAGATACATTTGAATCCAATACAATAATCTTTTTGCCTCCAATGTTCCTTTCCTCCATGTAATTAAATATATTGATGATGAGAATCTATCTCCTATCTCCTTTTCAATAAGGCATAAAGGCACATATGATTATTGACCCAATCTATAAAAATTCCTATTAACGCTTGTTTGACAACAATCGAGTGGGATCTAGCTAATACTCCTTGACTAGAGAATAATGCTCCAAACATTTCGTCATCAATCAATGGTCATCTTTAGTTAGCTTTCTTGTTCATGAATTAGTCAATGGATTGATGCCCTTTAGGCATTGCACCTTAATATAGGGAAATACATGCTTGTAGGGTATGAGGGAGATTATATGCCCCTATGGCATTTCAACTGTGGATAATGTTGTTGATGGCATAAATTCATTCCATGCAGTATGCCCATTTGCTAAGAATACTTATGTAGAGTCTCCACTTAGGCCAGGTCGACTAAAGTTGTATACGGGGTTGTGGAGTATTTTGCATGTGGTACACAAAACTCATGTTTAGATAGGATGGGTTGAATAGGTGTTTGTGAAATAAGTTATATTTGGTTATCAACTGGCCTAATGTGTAAGAGGTTTACCCCTCCACACTTGAATGTGCCTAACCTCCTTTTGTTCATCTTGTCCATATTCTAACATGTCATCCCTTTTCCTTCTCTAACTATTATTAAATAATTGGATATATATGGGGGGAATGTATCATTGTAAATCATCATGAATTATGGATAATGGATTTTGGATCTTTTCTATTCAATGGTAAAGATAAAGTAGGGAAGCCTTTTTGGATCTCATAGTGGGAGATATCTTGGATTGATTTGCTTACAAATAATTTTTGGTGTAGCCCTACTTTAGGAGAATTTCTTTTTCTAAATATATTATAGTTTTAAAACTTGGACTCTGTAGAAACTTGGCAGCCCAAATGACTTAGATTCAAGACTTGGCAAAAAGTTTATATATATGTTATGCTTTTTAATGTTAATGTTTTAGCAGCTTCAGTTGATCCTTCCAGCTCAGCCCTATTGAGAGAACATAAATTAAATGATAGCCGTTGGCTATTTAATTTATATTCGTTATTTTTGTGTTATCTTCATCTTATAGTATGGCCGACATGAGAAGATGCGAATTTATCTTGATCTTTTATTAGAAGACAATTAATATTTGTTTATTAATTGGAGCCGACCTCATTCTTCTTGGGATACGATTTTAAAGGTGGCCGACCTCTTGTGAAGAGGTGTGAATATTCATTCAGGCCGACATATGTTCAAAGAGCCACGAACAAATAAAGAGATATAGGTTATTTGTTGAGGCCGACTTTCATTAAAGAAGAGTCACGATTTCTTGGAGCGAAATCATATCTTAGAGTCACGATTTTTGAATAGAGGCCGACATGAAGTATTTGAAGGGATGTGTCTCTCCCATTCATTTATATATATACACTTTGATTCGTCCATTGTAAGAGATGCAGATCAGTTCGGTTATTCACATAAGTTCTGTATCATCAAGTGCGCATATATTATTCAAGTGCGAATACAAGACATAGGGTGAACATATACAGCGCTAATACATCACTCAGTGCGAACTCCATATAGTGTGGAGATCATACAGATTGAAGACCATCCAGTGCAAAGTATCATGCAGGTGAAATTTCGGTAGATCTGTATTCAGTATCAGGCAGGTGCGAATCTGTATTCAGTGTTTGCCAGGTGTGAATTTCTGTAGGTCTATACTTTGTTATGTGTGAATTCTCCTCAGTACTTCAAGATCAGATTGCGTATTGATCTAAGGACAGGTTGTGAACTCTCATATGAAGTGCTAGTTTGATATTTGTTATTGCATCTTGCCAAGTGCTGAATATTGGTCTTGAGTTAGACCTAATTGTAAAGTGAACTGTTGTCATTGTTTAATATATATAAGAGAGATCTTTGTTGCTGGGTTTTTCTCCCTCAAGAGGAGGGTTTTCCCAGGATATCTGCTGTGTTATTTTGTCTGATTTTGAATTATTTTCTGTGCATTTAATCTGTTCACATAAATTTAACATGGTATCAGAGCGGGTTTGAGGATCGTGATCAGATTTTTGCTAATCAACATACCTTTTGTTGCTCACTTATATACTGCCAGTCAAGATGGTGAATGGCTTGAAGGTTGAAGATAGACTCGAAGGTGCATCTAATTTCACTTCATGGAGATTTAGGATCATGCTCACCTTGCGTGAAAATGATTTGGGTGATTTCGTGGAGCCTAGCATTTCTGAACCTGAGGAGGAAGAAGAAAAGGAGTGGCTGAAGAAAGACATCAAAGCAATGAAGATTCTGGTTGACTCTGTCAAGGATCATATTGTTCCTATCATTCCTAAGTTGAAGACAGCGAGAGATATGCTCAAGACCTTGGAAGAGATGTACGAAGTCAACAATACCAGCCGAGCCCTTGCACTAAAGCATCAATTGCATCATGTGAAGATGTCAAAGGGAGAGTTTGTTATTGCATACTTCATGAGGATTTCAAATTTGAGAGACCAGCTCTCAACAATTGGGAATATAGTTGATGATAAGGATTTAACCATGCTCGCCCTCAATGGGCTGCCTTTGTCTTGGGAATCCTTCATTCAAGGAATCAATGCAAGATCGAAACTGCCTAAGTTTGATCGCCTAAGATCTGATTGCATTCAAGAAGAATCAAGGTTGGTGGCAAGAGGCGTTGGTCAAAGTTCAAAGAATGAAGACATTCATGTTCTCACCTCTCATGCTTCAAAGAAGAAAGGAAAAGATGGAAGGAAAGGATTCTTCAAGAGGAATCGGGACAAGGGAAATGATAATGCACCTCCATCCAAGAAGAAGAGGGATATGTCCAAGATTCAATGTTTTAGGTGTGATGAGTTTGGGAACTTCGCCAAGGATTGCCCAACTAGGCCTAATCAGCATGCTTCATTTGCGGATATGAATAAGTCCTCTCCTCAGAAGGATTCTAGGGAATTTCTATTTTAAGTCATGGGCCTGTGTTCAAGCCGTAAAAGTTGTGTGTTGATCTGTGCTTAAAATCAGCGTATCTTGCATCCTTCAGGATATTTAAAGAGATAAGTATTCCTTGTTTGTTAAGTTATATCTTTTATTTTTTTGGATCTTGTGTGATTAGTATAAAGAGATTGTTATTTCTCTTGAATTGTGATCTCTAGCATAAAGATCCTTTGAAGATTTCAAATTATCTATTGTGAGTTGATTCATACTAATCATGTAGATCCTTGAAGTATGACTTTGAGATGAAATAAAAAAAAGGAGAAGAGATTTGCATTTTCGTTGTGATAGGTTGATCACATCGATATCATTCTCCAATGCATGCTTTGTGATAGAACCTTGAACGCTTGGAGAGAGTTGGTTCTACATGCTAACCGCATAATGCATTCAAGAAATCTGTAGTTGTGCAGATTGTTTTCTTGTTGTGCTGAGTTTGGCACTCTCGAGAGGAGTAAAAGATGAACGAAAGAGTTATATCAAAAATTATATAAAGATAAGTTCTTTATCCCTTTAGTTTGATCTTTTGATATATTTCTCTTTCAGAATGATTTACTTATTCATGTTCTAACATTATGCATAAATTCTTATGTGTTCATGCTATAACCTGAGATAGTAAACCTTGTATGATATTTCTTTGGATAGTCATAAACTGTTAGTAATCTCTCTCTAAATGCTTTGTGAACAGCTAGAAGCAGGAAAGTGATGAGAGATTGCTTAACGATGAAAAGATTGAGGCATCTTATGAGAAAGTTATGCCAACCAAAGAAATGATCAAGCATGAAGTCACAACTTGCAGCCATGGGACTGAGTTGATGGCTAGAGGGAGTTCACTTCCAGAAGACGTCTTTGCGAGTTCTAAAGCAGGGATCAAGAGGGAGTTTTGTAACTTACTGAGAAGAAGTGAAGGTTGCAGTATTGCAAGGCCAAGTACTTAAAGATTCAGAGGGAGCCTGCTGAACCTATAGAAGATGGTTGTGTTGCAGATCAGAAGGGCACCTCTAGCGGTTGCTTCAGTTTGAGTTCCACTATGATTTCCTGGTGTAACAGGAAACAGTCATCTGTGGCACTGAGTACAGCAGAGGCCAAGTTTATTGCAGTTTGTGTGGCAGCTCGAGAAGCAGTGTGGCTTCGTAAGCTCCTTGAAGGATTGTCTGGACAATCAATGGAGCCTACTACTATTCATTGTGATAATCAGAGTTGTGTGAAGCTTTTTGTCAATCCTGTGTTTCATGATAGATCCAAGCATGTTGAGATCAAGTGCCCCTATATAAGAGATATGGTACTGCGGAAGGCTGTACAGTTGAGGTACATTAGCACTGATGAGCAGACGACAGATATTCTCATCAAGCCTCTCGCCAGGATAAAGTTTGTGTACTTCCGAGATAAGCTTGGTATGGTGGAGAATCCAGCCTTGACTGAGTATGAGTCTCAACATTAGTGAGCCTTATTAATGCATTTTCTTCTGAGACGGAAGAATTTGAGGTGCAAGCCCTTGTTAATGCATTTTCTTCTGAGACGGAAGAATTTGAGGTGAAAGCCTTTTGTTTCCACCCTTTGAGCTGAGTCATGGTGGATGTCATGTGTGTGACTCCATGACAACATCACGTGAGAGAGTCCGTGATGATCTTCTTGTACTTGTGTTTCACCCTCTGGGAGAGCCATGGTGAAAGTCACGTTGAGGTGACAACATCACGCGAGTGATGAACACTTGTACATACCATACATGGGTGTAGCCATGATGGTTGATATCACAATGAGGTGATATGCTTTCATGATGAGGTGATAAGCTCCTTTCCTTAACATGGATGTAGCCATGATGTTCGTCATCACGTTGAGGTGATATCCTTCTCCTTATATCTGATTGCAGGCAATGATGGCTGATGGATCTCATATTGAGATGACTCGTATTGTGCAGCTGGAAGTTCTCTCCCTAGCTAAGAGGGAGTGTTAATGTTTTAGCAGCTTTAGTCGATCCTTCTAGCTCAGCCCTATTGAGAGAACATAAATTAAATGATAGCCGTTGGCTATTTAATTTATATTCGTTATTTTTGTGTTATCTTCATCTTATAGTATGGCCAACATGAGAAGATGCGAATTTATCTTGATCTTTTATTAGAAGACAATTAATATTTGTTTATTAATTGGAGCCGACCTCATTCTTCTTGGGATACGATTTTAAAGGTGGCCGACCTCTTGTGAAGAGGTGTGAATATTCATTCAGGCCGACATATGTTCAAAGAGCCACGAACAAATAAAGAGATATAGGTTATTTGTTGAGGCCGACTTTCATTAAAGAAGAGTCACGATTTCTTGGAGCGAAATCATATCTTAGAGTCACGATTTTGAATAGAGGCCGACATGAAGTATTTGAAGGGATGTGTCTCTCCCATTCATTTATATATATACACTTTGATTCGTCCATTGTAAGAGATGCAGATCAGTTCGGTTATTCACATAAGTTCTGTATCATCAAGTGCGCATATATTATTCAAGTGCGAATACAAGACACAGGGTGAACATATACAGCGCTAATACATCACTCAGTGCGAACTCCATACAGTGTGGAGATCATACAAATTGAAGACCATGTGCAAAGTATCATGCAGGTGAAATTTCGGTAGATCTGTATTCAGTATCAGGCAGGTGCGAATCTGTATTCAGTGTTTGCCAGGTGTGAATTTCTGTAGGTCTATACTCTTGTTATGTGTGAATTCTCCTCAGTACTTCAAGATCAGATTGCGTATTGATCTAAGGACAGGTTGTGAACTCTCATATGAAGTGCTAGTTTGATATTTGTTATTGCATCTTGCCAAGTGCTGAATATTGGTCTTGAGTTAGACCTAATTGTAAAGTGAACTGTTGTCATTGTTTAATATATATAAGAGAGATCTTTGTTGTTGGGTTTTTCTCCCTCAAGAGGAGGGTTTTCCCAGGGTATCTGTTGTGTTATTTTGTCTGATTTTGAATTATTTTCTGTGCATTTAATCTGTTCACATAAATTTAACATTTAATAGTATTTTACATGTTAATAATGAAACCAAGGCCTAGAATTTCATCCTTGGTCTTTATACACTTCTTGTTGCAACTAAATCAAAATTTCTATTGAAGGGCTAAGTTACCGATTCGCCACCTGTAGCCTCTGGATACGATTCGATTCGTACCAGATTCGCAATTCGGGTACGGTACGATACAAATTCGGGCAGGATTCAAAATTTGCTCCGTGGATTCGCCTTGGATTCAATTTGCCACTGTGGATTCGACCAGGATATGCCATGAAGAATCCGTGACGAATCCAGGCGTCAAAATGCCCAGGCCACAGAAAAAATTCGCTTTTTTGCATTTTTTAATTATTTTTTTGACTGACAGTTGACTTCTAAGAATCTATTTGCTTAATAATTTGCCAAAAATAATGAGCAAATAGATTCTTGCAAATAATCTATGAATTGAACCATGAACACATCACATACTATGAGCATTAAAGGATTTCAACGTGCTTGAGGAATCGACTAGGTTATAATATCTTTGGTGTTATTGTAAGAAGCCAGTCACAAATCTGCACTTATAAACTTATGTCTGTTCCACGAATTTATGCATATACAGTCCAAATAACAATTGTTCATAAGTCATAACCCCTTTCAAATTTAAGTAAACTGGTAAATGCTTCTCAGAAGAATTCCAGAATATCAGACATACAAAATACTTGCGCCCAGCAATTATTCTCAGGTCTACAGAATAATAATGTTCAATCAGAAAATACACAGAATGCTAAATATTCAATCAGAATTTACACAAACCACCAAGTCTTTGAATGAAATATACCAAGCACTGATATGTTGAAGATCTAACAATGGAAATTGATGCCTACCCAGATCTGAATTGAATCTCACGACAAAATTAGCCTTATTACTTAATCGATATAAGTTCACCAGTTATGGAACTAAGCACAGGACTGTAGAGTGAACATTCAGAATACAATAGCACACACAGTAAATGGAACCCAGATCTAATTGCCCACACACAGAAATAATATCAGATCAGATGCTACATTTGTTTGATGACCCATATGATTCAGATTGATCAATGATCAATAATGGCTGATTGTAAACACTTGACTTTTTATGTTTAAACTTTAATTTATAATTTTATATCATGACATTCAAGTAATCACTAATATTTTAATATTTGACTTAGTGACTATGAAAGTGGTGATGTATTTTTGCTATGTTATTAGACTATTAATATGGTGGTGTATTCTGAACTTAATTACTGCTGCAAATAAGTATATATTTCTGATTTTTATATGTTTTTTGTATTGCCGTACCCAAGCCGTACCCAAACCCAAATTTTATTTTGACCGAATCCCGTACCGGATTCGCGTACCCGTACCCGTACCCGAATCCAAAAACGAATCGGTAACTTAGTTGAAGGGGATTCTATGATTGTCATTAACGCCATTGAAAAGTGGTCTTCCCCTAAATAGAAGATCAATAACATTCTATATAAAGCTTGGAATTTGTAATGTCCCCTTCGCAGTAGCCACCTCGGAGATCATTTAGCCTTTATTTATTCTCGAATGCTAAACAAGAGAAATAAGGGAGTAAGTATTAAATTAATAAAGTTATTTCAATAAATTAAAATCATAAGATAACTTTATATTTAATTAATTTAATAATGTGACTTAAAATAAAATAATAAATCATAAAGTCACTTAAGGGAATAAAATAATAATATTTTTAGAAGCTTCTTGGAAGGCATTGAGAAATCTTTATAAGGAGCTGTTGGCCTAGCATTTGTCTTGGATTATTACTAGTTTGGTAGAAAGCTTGAATGCTTTGCTTGTCCGAGGGTTTGAAGACTCTAGGATACCAGGTTCGGTTGTGGAAGATCAACCCTAGCTGGAGTTGTGGAGGAATCCATCCAGGGTTTCTACAGGTACTTCATTGGAGAGTTTTGACAGGTGCAATAGCTGATGTATTATTGCCCTTTTGACAGAAGAAGATTGAATGCAATAGCTGGTTTATTATTGCATTTTCTGAGGATTTACACAAGTGCAGCAGCTGAGGTATTGTTGCAGTTATCATTTTCTATTGGATTGATTATTCCATTTGCAATAGCTGGTTTATTGTTGCACTTGAGATATTATTTCTGCCTGGTTCAACATTACCAAAATTTAATGGTCATAGACCAAATTTTGGGAAATAAAGAAATACGATTTGGAGATTCATTTTCATCTCTTTGGCAAATCGATTTTTGAAGGAGAATTTGCAGGTTGTCTAGAAATCATTTTCAGTCCCTGGAAGGAGGATCGATTTTGTGAGAAATTCTGAAAGATTATTTCTTACTTGGTGAAGTTCGATCTATGAAGAAAATAACTGCAGTAAATTGAAAGATTATTGGTAGATAACACTGAATCGATTTTGTGAAAGGATCTGGTGAATGTATTTTCATTCCATACCACATTGATTTCCATTTGAGAAAGTTGTATTTCATTTGGAGGAAATTCAAGCACAGCGAATTCATTCCTAGAGGGTCGACTTTCAGTTGACTGGTCGATTTTGGACAGAAATTCTGGGCGCAGCTTTTCACATCACTGAGGCGCAGCCATAACATTTTTTCTGGTTCGATTTTCTTGTTGGAGGCATCATAAATTCGATTTTGGCTTAGGAAGTGGTCGCAGCCTTTCAAGGAGATCAGGCGCTGCATAGTGGGCACAAAAGAATATGATTTTTGGAGGAATCGAGCTAGTTTGTATTGCTAGCATCATTTCACAGACTTCATACCAGGTTCCTTTGCATTGTACTATTTGCATTTAGAGTCTTTTTGGCATCACTGTCTTCTACAGCAGAACTGTAAATTCATTTTGCCATCATATTATTGCTGCCATACAGCGAATGTAGTTGCATAGCATATACTCATTATTCTGAAAATTACATTGCATTGATTTGGTTGGCATGGTCTCTATTTCATTGTAAATCTTTGGCAAGAAGTGTGCTCAGTCATAAAACTGCAATATTCATGAGTTTAGATTTGCATAACAATTGTTTGTCATAGTGCCTCCTAGCTGTAACTATCAAGTATTGTCATTTTCAGTCATTCCTCATTATTGAAAAGTCAGGAAAAATATATTGCATTGCTTTCCCTTTCCATTTCAGTTATTAGAATATTTCCCTTTGAGTCTTTCAAGTTCATGGTATTATCTTATGCATCAAAAAATACAAAAAGAAACCACAAACAGCAGTTAAGAGTTTACAAGCAAAGTGTTTGACGAAATTTCCGAAGCATTAAAAATCAGAAATTAAGGTCAGAATTTGCTAGGGACCTTACAGAATTTTATGGACACCTTTGAAATTCTTTCTATTCAACATTGTTATAGAAAGGCAAACTTAGTGGCAGATTATTTAGCAAACCAAGGTGTTGGTTCTTATAGCAACTTTGAAGTGATGAATTCCTTTGAATGTTGGGAAGGATTTTGATTTTTCATGATTTCCTCCTCTATGGCAAAGGACTATTTATTCAACATTTCATAATTTTTTGGTGAGTGGAAGTGATCTCAAAATCATGACACAATCAGAAATAATTGAAATCTCCTTTGAGATCATGTTATATCCATCTCACAAAGGTTTGTATTGGTGTCATTTTAGCTTCTATATTTTCACAATTCTTAACTAGACAAAGAGAAAAGTTCGGATTGAAACATGGAGTCACCCTTTTGATTTTTCTTGACTTGTCCCTATGTTTTACACACTCAATTTACTCATTAAACATATCCATGGAACATATAGTTGAAAATCATAACATATTGATTCTCAATATATAATACATGATGTAAATAGGGTACTATTATGAATAGATGAAAATCACAAGTCAGCATAAAATTATCGTATTATCACAACATTTGATGTATCAAGATTAAGTGCAAATATGGCTGATATTACAATCTCGTGAAAGTCATAATATTTTAATAATCTCAAATATATGACACAAATTGCAGATGTTCTCAATTATAAAATATTTGAAGAAGAGTGGTCCAATGAAATACATAGATGACACTAAGAGGGTCATCAATAATTAGATCTTACATTAGTTGTACTTATACATTGAAGAAATAGTGACATAGTTTGTAGACTTGGACTTGGAGAGTACTTGGCAAGCCCAAAATTTCAAACTTGGCAAAAACTTGAAAACTTAAAAAATATTTAAATTTCTTAAAAAACACAATTGTTTTGCAAAACTCAATTACAAAATGTATCAAATGAGTCTAAAAAACCATGAGAAAGTGTTTTCTATATAATATCACACCCCTAATTTTTTCCTTTTTCCCTTTGAGGGAATGTTGTCCAATAAGTCTCAGAATTATTACCAACAGGGAGTTTTCCAAATACTGTTATCAATCTTGTCTCTGACCTGTTTGCCTAACCTTGAATAACATGAATTAGAAAGAACTGGGAAAACTGATTAAATGATGACTGATTTTTCTGATCAGATTTAATTGCATTTCTGGTTACACTTTCAGAATTAAAGGATCATCCATACAAGGTTATATGACATAGATATAAGCCATTAAACATTCAATAGGTAAATACCTCTTTCTTGACAACAACAGAGTCATTCAGGGCAATTTACAGGCCTGCAGCTGATGATGCTACAGCAGGTCTAAATGACTGTCACAGGGGTAGCAAGGATTGATTTAATACCTGTGGATAACCTTCAGCACTTCGTAACAGACCCAGACCTGTATAAATATTGCTCCTAGCTGTCCATTCACCTTTCCAATAGGAACCTTCACCTTATTCCCAACTGAATACCATCACAGGGGTGCTGCTTTCGTACTGGGCAATTTTAGATAAAGGGCATTACTTGCTGGTTACAGACCTGTTGTTACGGATTGCAGGGGTAAACAGCCAATAGCAGGTTCCAAATAGTCATTCCATCATTAATGAGAGGCCACCCAACTAGAGCTATAGACTCTCCAAACTTACCTTTAAATCCTAGCACTAGAACAGAGCAATTATCACTGTTTACAGGTCTGTTATAGCTAGATGGATGATAACAGTTTGAAGTCACTGTGACTCCCACGTTTCCCAATATTCTCTAAACTCCCAACCAGCAACTACAGATTCAAACTTGCAGACATTAAGCTTCCCACCGTGATTAAAACAGAAGAATGTTTACACCTTCAGGATCAACGGCTCCTCAGACCATGAATATCATTTTCTTCTCACAAAATTTATAACTCCATTGATTGCTACATAAACTGGAAACAGCCAATCCAATGGAAACAAAACAATACTCAACTCAAACAGTATACATTTAGTTTTTTGCATCAAACCTTACTGGAGGTAATGTACGGCAAGTCCGGCTGGTACGGCTCATAATAAATTAATTTGCACGATTTAAAGCTTGTTTCAATGGTCTACACTTATCTTACCAACAAGGGAAGTCATTTAAAAAATTACCCACAACCATTTGAAGCTTCAGTCAAACCATACAAGTGAATTTGGAGGTGCAGCACATTTTCATGGTACGGCTGGCAGAATTGTACGGGCAGCTCCAGTAATTCCAACACAGCATTAATCACTAGTTTCTCTGCTCAGATCTGATTGATCAATTAAAACATTGATATTGAATCATTACCCACAATGATCTGCTGTTCCAAACTCCACTTGCAAACCAAACAAGAGGTATAGCCCAAAGGACAAGTACGGACCAGGAAAATAGTACAGAATCAGCAAATAAAAACAAGGTAACAATAGACTGTCCTTTTAATGCTCAGAAAATATTGAAAAGCTTAAACATTACTTCTGAAACAATACACATCACCAATTTCTGACTCAAATACAAAATGCAAATTCAACAATGGGTGTATGGGCTTCCGCTTGCATGGCCCAGGCTAGAGGTACTGCACCAGCAACCAATTTCAATATGTCCTTAAACACGTTATAATATATGAAAAGCATCATCCATCCATGAGGAAAATTAAGAAACAATACCCAAAATCACTTCTGCAATATTTTTTCATTTGACAACTGAAATATGGGATTCTTAGCATCACCTGGAACTGAATATTAAACCCAACCTTCAATCTTGCTAGGAATGTTAATCGATTATCTTCAAAATATGCAAATGAAGCACAAGCATATACTCCGAATGAATCTATCGACAATCACTCAGAGAGGATCTTTCACCACCGTGGATGATATTTTGCAAGAGGGGTTTCATCCTCCAAACTCTCCAGAAGCTTCTATTTAAAAATTCACTTTTTAATTTAAACTCCCTTTTTGCTCCGAAAATGACCTATTCATTAAAATAATGATAATTTGACTTGCAAGGCCCCAGTTTAAAACATCCACGATTTAAAACATTTCATCCCGGTTCCAACGAACTATAACACTAAAAGGCCTTTTAAAATATTTTAATTAATATTTGGCAACCTTAGTAATTTAATTAAAGTAAAGCCATTAATATACTCATTTTGCGGAAATTGTCGAAATGCATCGGAATCGAAAACTAACTGCACTGGAGTGATCCCGATGAAGAATAATGATGAATGGAGCCGACCAGGTGACTTACTATAAATAGAAACTTCCTCCAAGAATCTAGGAGCCCAAACCGAAAGTCAAAAAATACATCCAAAAGCATCATATAACTCCTCTACGCCATCTGAGCTCATCGGTAACCTTAGATTACCCCTTTGATCGTGCGAACACAAACTGAGAAAGACATCTCCAATTGTAGAGCAAGAGAACCCTAAAATGAGGACATTACAGTCCGCCCTTCCCAAAGATTGCTTGTCCTCAAGCAATGCCTATACAACCCCGCAACCATCAATCTGATCCAAACTGAAACCAAGAATGATCCTAGGGTCCCAATTCAACCTAGGAGACCTATAGTACCATCCTCTCAAGGCATTGATCTGCAGGGTACCAACACAAGAGACCTAAAAACCACCGATAAGAAGAGCAATCAGTTACTGCAATAACTCGGTCAACCCCTTGGAAAATTGCTCTTCTAGGAAACCAATCCAAGACACCATAGGAATAAGCTCAAGAAAGTCAACATCAACTCTCTCGTTCCCAACAACTACTGGTCTCCAACCTAATGTGATCCCATGGTTCCAGGTTAATCTTTGAAAGGAATCACCATGTTGATGTAGCGCCACTCTGATCATAACTGTCTAACCATCATGCCCATGCTGCATCCCCTTGTCGTGGACCCCTGAAAAATATTCACCATTAAATCCCATACTGAAATACCCGAAAGAGTTGAAATCGTCACCAAGTGACATATCCTACCAAGGCATCTCAGTGAAGTCCAAAGCAACAATCTCCCTGCCAGACTCAATCCTGGGCAACACAATGTATAATCTACTTAACCCCAAAGGAAAAACCTCAGCATATCTCCTCACATTATCCAAAAAGTGGTACCAATCAATCCCTAACCGGAAGCCAATAACAATAGTGTCATCCTTGGAAACATACATCTTGTGAGTGCCATCCTGATCATAGACCAATAACCTTTCATTGACAACTAATTCCAGGTGTCATGATGCTCATATTGAACACACAAACTCATCCAATCGACTGCAATCATTACAATATCACCAGAAGATATACACATCAACAACTCGAATTGATATTAGTCACTATCATTCATACAGGAGAGAGTTGGAAATAACTGTTCTAATTCTGTCAGTCCTCCCTCAACCTGTTGACACAAAGCCTATAAGATCTCGAAGTCCATTTGCTCATAAATGATAGTTGCCATATTCAACACTGAAATACTAGGGCAGCAGCTGACATAAAAGATTTCCCCTGAAAACATAGGGAATGTGAATGTGGGATTGACCCAAGGAACTCCTCCACTAACCACATTACCTCCTATAATCAACACCAATTGAGAATTACTCCACTGCTGATCTGGGGGAGTTGGCCAATTGTTATGTCCCCGAAATGGCAACACTAAGATATAAAGCATCGAAAAGCAAGTAAATAAATAAAATATATATTAACATATTAGTTATTTAATATTATTATAATTATAATTATCATAAGATAATATTATAATTATAATATGAATATTAAACAGTACAAAATAGAACAATTGATATTATTAATTACAATTATTATAATAATAAAAATATTCATATGAAACTAATATAATAATAATAATATGTTAAATAACATATAATACACAGCAACTAAATAAGAAAAACATATGTGATTATGAAGAATATGTTATGAGGTGCGATCTGTTTTAAAGAGCAGCGATTATAATCATAGAGGAGCGATTAGTTTGTATGAAGAAACAGTGATCCGTATTTTATAAGACAGCAATTTGTATATGCAATTAAGAGCAATGTTTAATAAAGATAAACTTATGTTTTGTCAAGGCAGTGATCAATAAAGACAAGAATTATTATTGAAGAGGCAGCAATTACATTTAGAAGAGGTGAGGTATACCCTTTGGTAAGAGATACAATCATTTATAAGAGACATATCCATTGTAAAGATGTAGAAGGTGAGAATATTTGTGATTTAAAGGGGGAAAAGCAGGAAATAATAATGAAGGAATCAGATAAAGGAAAATAATAAATAATATATTTCTGAGTATTGCAGTAGATATAATCAACGAATGGGAGAAATAAGTCTGCTTTCAGATAGCAGCAGCAATTAATATAATCAGAGATTGGAATGCATTCAAGTATATATGCATTTAATATATATAGTTGATAAGCAAGGGATATAACTTATAAGGGGAAGAGCAAATCATCATGGAATGGAAAGACAGAATAAGGAATTTGGAATGTATATTTCCTGAGCATCAAGGCAGATCCAGCAATCAGAAATGAATAAGTAGCCTGCACTCAGAAAGGCAGCAGCCCTTAAGTATAATAAGGGATTGATATCAAAGAAGAAGATGGTTCACTGAGGAAAAGAATAAATAAGAAATATATTTTTGAGTATTGCAGTAGATATAATCAACGAATGGGAGAAATAAGTCTGCTTTTAGATAGCAATAGCAATTAATATAATTAGAGATTGGAATGCATTCAAGTATATATGCATTTAATATATATAGTTGATAAGCAAGGGATATAAGGGGAAGAGCAAATCATCATGGAATGGAAAGACAGAATAAGGAATTTGGAATGTATATTTCCTGAGCATCAAGGCAGATCCGGCAATCAGAAATGAACAAGTATCCTGCACTCAGAAAGGCAGCAGCCCTTAAGTATACTAAGGGATTGATATGGAGGCAGATGATAAATCAATAAACAGGGAAGTACGTTTAATATATAAATTATATAAATGATCATGCAATAGTAATTAGAAGTAATTCTATATATATATAAATTATCTATATATGTTATATACGATTACGTAATAATGTTGCTTGCAACAATTAATAATCCTTATTAATCATTATGCAATTGAAACTAATCTGTTGTTTATCTTTAAGCAATATGCCAATATCTTTTGAATATTGAGAACAAAGAGGAATCAGTTTGTACATCAGAGGAGATTGCTGTTATCAGATATTCATATATATACATTTAGGTGTATTTTTTGCAAATCATCGTTTACCTATGTATGCATATTGCCTATATGATAATAAGAATATTTAATGAATGATTTCTTGTGATACAATATGTGATGTGCTTGATTGTCTGAAACCCATCTTATAGGATGGGCCTGGGGTGGAGTGGTAGATAAGCTAAGTAAGGGCACTTATGTAGAGAGCCGACAGAGCCCACTTACGACCCTCGCCCAATTCCACAAGATGGCAAGTGTCTTCAGGGAGTTGAGACATTGATGGGGAAAGCAGATACAAGTCGCCAAGGGGGAGATCTCTGGTATACACCCTCTTAGGGTTGGTATATGGCTTCGGGTGGACCCATCATGTCCCTTCTCCCAAAAGCTTAATATGTTTGCATTGTTGATAATCTATGGATGTGATGTAGTTGCCTAACTCTAATAAGTAAGCATATATATATATATATTTGCATATATTGTTCATGTGGTGATTGCAGGATTCAAGCCTAGGATTGCATTATTAAAGAGATATTTATTTGGTAAGACGAACCCTAACCCTAATTTGCTGCAATTTGTGATCAATAGGCAAATTCTTGGTCAAATCTGGATAGGGACATTACACCAATCTATCTGCCTGATTTCATTCGTTGCTCTATGTAATCTAATTGGAAAGTGGACAGTGGTACCAATTCTAAAGTTGTGTCCACCATTCCAATTTTGAATCAACATCTTGCCTTTGGCAACTGCCTCAAATGCTTTTTTCAATGCATCCCATAAGGCTATGGAGTTTGCCTCAAGTTCTGTAAACCGGTCTATTGCTATGCCCTATAGGGTTGTTGGAAATGCTCCTAGCCAATAGTATTTATCCTCTTGACCACTTTCTATCCATATTGTTTCGCATGTCTTGCAATGACATACAAGATCCTCCAATCCATTCCTTGTGAACTTTGGGAGTTTTTGCCTCTCCACATTGGGACTTGCTGGGGGAGTTACCATCCTTCTTGCCTGATGCACCCTTTGTGCCTCAAACCTGGTTGGACAGTTTTTATCTCTACGTTTGGGTGCCTCACTTGCACTCTTGACTACATAAGAGTCCTCTACTCGTTCTGCTTCAACGTTCCTTGCACTTAGGTTGCCCTTAGGATCATTTCTATTTCCGACTCAATTCCTCCAATTCTCGGTTTTTTGAAATCAATAGTTCTTTAATACAACATATGTTGCACTCGTATGTTTTGGTCAATTCGTCTCTACGCTCTCCTCGTTCTTCATTCGATGTTGACAGTACGGACGGCCTTCCCACTTGGTTGGCTAGGTCTTCGTACACTTCGTCGGGGAGTGGTAGTTGTCTTGTTATTTCCTCCCACTCTCTCTTTGTATGTTCTTTGGTCATAAAGGTTTTCCTCTCCTCTTGACTACGGCTTCGATTGACACTTTGACTCTTATTCAGCGGGCTTGGGAGTTCTATCAAGAACCCTTTAGTGTCTTTGCCAATTCCTTGCAATCTTCTCTATTGTTCTCTTTGTTCTCTTATCTGTAGTGACCTAATTCTCTTCTCTACTGATTCGTGACCGTTTGGAAATCGTTTCTCGTCTTTATTAGGCTTTAAGGGCATTAATTCCTGAGAGTATGTTTTTTGCTGGTATCACATTCCTCTTCCTCCCTTTGGTTCCCGTCTTCGTACCATTCTATTTATTGACTGCGTTGTTCTTGTTCCTTGTTGATGAATGATAGCTTAGGTCAAATATAAATGATGATTGCTATAAGCATCATCATCGTTTATATAAGATCAATTGTTCTTCATATTTAATATTTCTAAAACAAGTAAAATCGAATTTTATAATGCATGTATAAAATCGAATTTAAATAAATGATGTTCAAAATACACATTGAATAAAATTCGGAATTCATATAATATATATCCGCCATGTGTGAGGGGGTATATGTGTTAAGTATGTTTAACCGAATGATAGTCGGTTGTAAAGGAAACCCGCACGCCCAAAGGGACACGTCCTCTCAAGAGACGCATCCCTTGGGGGCGGGTCTCCTTACATACAAAAAGGAGTTCCACTCTTGATATGAAAACATCAAAAATTTATTAATGTTCTGCAATCAGTACATTCAGCATTAAGAGAAGAAATTTGAAAATCGTCTTTGACTTAGAATTTCTCACACAAAATTTCAGATCTTAGTTTATTCTTAGATTTCTAGGATCCTATTTGATAAAGATTCGATTACATTTACATGGTATCAGAGCCACGTTGTGTGAATCCAAATCAATCTAAATATCAAATTGCTCAAGAAAATTCGTATTTTCTAGAATCAAATTCACATCACATTCTTCATAATGTCAAGTGTGATCAGATTTGAAGATCGTCTTGCAGGAGCAGACAATTTCACATCATGGAAATTTAGAATCATGATGATCCTTAAAGAGAATAAGCTAGACTCACTTGTGAGAGAAAATATGAAGGAACCAGAGTCTGAACCTGAGAAAACTCAATGGATGGAAAACAATGAAAAGGCCATGAATATCCTAGTAGATGTAGTTAGGGATCATATAGTGCCCATCCTAGCAAAACATGAAACTGCATACCATATGTACAAATCTCTTGAGAGTACTTATGAGATCAACAACACCTGTAGGATTCTTGCATTAAAAAGGCAAATCAACAATGCTCAAATAAACAAAGGAGAGTCCATTAATGCATACTTCATGAGGATTATTGAACTAAGGGATCAATTATCCACAATTGGATATCAGATTGATAACAAAGAGTTAACTCTAATTGCACTAGGAGGCCTACCAAACTCATGGGAGTCATTTGTTCAAGGAATAAGTGCAAGATCTAAACTCCCTAAGTTTGACAGGCTAAGAACTGACTGCCTTCAAGAAGAAACAAGACTCTCCTCAAAAGAAAACAAACAGAAAAACATAGATGAAGACATTCATGTACTCAACACATCGTCTAATAAAAGGAATAAGAAAAACTCCTACAAGAAAGGATCTTTTAAAAGAAAGAGAAATTCCAATGGAAAGGGATCTTCTAAAAAGAAAGACATCTCTCAAGTGCAATGCTTTAGATGTGATCAATATGGCCACTATGCAATGAAGTGCCCTTACAGATCAAAGCAACAAGCATCTTTTGCCAAAGTAGGAAAGACAAATTCAGATCATGAATCTGAGAACTTTGTGTTCTATTCAGCCTTATCTAGTCAAGTATCTAACAATTTCAACAACTGGGTGATTGATAGTGGTTCTTCGAGGCACATCACAGGGTTTAGAGAACACTTAGACACTATGACTGAAGAGTCTGATGAAGATGTAACAATTGGGGATGACTCTACACATCAAGTAAAAGGGGTTGGAACTTGTTCCATCACATTGAAATCTGGTCTCTCCCTTCAACTCACTGGAGTCTTATTTGTACCTGGAATAAAGAGGAATCTAATATCCATCTCTGCCCTTGAAGACAATGGATATAGGGTTACATTTATGGATGGAAAAGTTCTAGCATGGCCTAAAAACTCAACTATCAAGAAAGCCCAAACCATAGGTGTAAGACAAGGGTACCTTTACAAACTTTGCACTGAAGTTAAACAAGCCCTTACCCTTGACACCTTTGAGTCAAATGAGATTTGGCATAGAAGATTAGGACACCTTCATTTCCGTGCCCTACCTTCTATGGAAAAACTTGTAACAGGCTTACCTAAGTTAAAACCATCTCATGAAGGAACTTGTAAAGGTTGTGCCTTAGGAAAGAATACAAAGGGATCCTTTCCCATTAGTTTGAGCAAAACCCTAAATGTGTTAGATCTGGTTCACTCTGACTTATGTGGACCCATGTCTGTACCTTCTAAAGCAAGATTTCTATACTATGTCATATTTATAGATGACTTCTCTAGGAAAACCTAGATCTATTTCCTTAAGTGTAAAGAGTCAATAGAAATCCTCAAAAGGTTCAAAGAGTTCAAAGCACTTACGAAAAACTTCTCCGGGAAGAAAATAAAAACCTTAAGGACAGATAATGGGAAAGAATACACCTCTGAAATTTTTAAGGAATTCTGCATGAGTGCTGGAATTAAGAGGGAGTTCACAGTGGCCTACAACCCTCAACAAAATGGGGTTGCTGAAAGAAAAAATAGAACCATTGTAGAAGCTGCCAAAGCAATGTTGCTTGACCAAAACATTGAAACCTCTTTCTGGGCAGAAGCCTCTAGGATTGCTGTCTACATTGAAATATGTTAACCAATTTTTTTTTTTCGATAAATTAACACATCACAACTAGCACTTAGCCAACTTGATTAGCGTTAGCTCCAAATAGAAAACCAAACTTGAAAGAACAACTCAACGTCAAGAATGTGCACTCAAGATCCCACTGAGGGCGAGGTGCTAACATATGATGGAGTGTTTAATTTGAAAACTAGAAATTGATAGGCGGATAACCAGCCATGAAAAGCATTTCCACACTACCACCAAACAATGGGGGGAAAAGATTACAATTAAAACAATTCATCCGCTGCGGCGGGCATCCACAGAGTTGTGGGGATTCACCACTATGAAAGTGGGTACAAGAGTGTTACAATCAGATTTTCCACACTGGCGGTAAACCTTCCAGGGGTAATTTAATGAGAAAATAACAAGTAATTGCAGAACTGGAAATGGTTGGATTAGTAATGCTCAATCTCGACCTTTACAAATTAAACTCTGCAGATTACAAATTACAATGATAGAGAATGAAGCTTAGGAAGAGAAGTATGAATTCTAACAATCATATAACACTCCAAAACTGAAGTATAAGACCAAAAACTGAGAACTATAACAATCTGATATAAAAATCAGAATTCTGGAAATTCAAACCAGCTAACAGAGAAAATTATGAAATGCTCATAACTTGGTCAAATTACCTCCGAATGATGAGAAATCAGATGCAAATGCTTCCTAGAGGTTTGGCGCCCAAGATGCAATCCAAAAACAAACACCAGAAGCTCCAGATAATTAGGCACGAATTCCAATGCACCACAAAAGGTACGACCCTCTTGAAAAATCAATTTTGCAAGATAAATTCAAATACTTGGAAATAAATTCCAATCTTTTGAGGAAGGGGTCGCCTTGAACCAAGAATTGATTTGCCAAAGTACCCAGAACAGAATTAAAATCACTCCAAGAGATATGATAAAAAACCAGCTTCAGCTGTAGATGAAACAACAAAACCAAAATTGATAAATCTTCAAAATTTCTTCACAATTAAGTTCAATCTGCTAGTCTGGATGAGAAGCAGCGAATTCCAACTAGATGTTGTATTTCAAACATGAAATTGGATAATTGGCTAGGAGGTAGCATCCTCGAAGCAAGAATTCATTTGTCATTCCGACAGCATAACAGTATAATAACATGAATGGATCCCAATGCTGGAATAAAGCCTTCATTTTTATAGAAGAGTAGAAGACTCTTCAATTCCTCAAGGAAAGACGCCAACAGTCACAGAGACTCTTCAAATTTCCAAAGAACCATTCAGCTTCTCAAAAATGCGTCCACTTTACAAGGCAATATAAAAAACTTTATTTTAAAATATTGACTCTTTCAAAAAGGCGTCCACTTTATTTCTCAAGGCCTTTGTCTTTATTAAAAATATTATCACCTTTATGAAAGCATACCCCTTCCAAGTCCCCCTTTTAAACACAACTTAAGTTGTCTTACTAGGCCAAGGGGTCAGCTGCAAAATATAACCTTGATGCCTTTATTCAACATAAAAAATGCCTTAAGAGGTCAAACATGAATTGCAAATAAATGCTCCAACTGGAAATGAAGTACTGAAAGCTGACAAACTTCATACTGCTTAAAATAGAATTTACTATAAATAGTAAACTCTCAGAAAATGCCAAGGAACCTCATAACTGGAAACCCTAATTTTACCTTACACACGCCTATAGGCTTCTGGAATAGGTTGATGAGTGACAGAACAGATTACTGATGAGAAGGGGACATTACATACATCCAAAATAGATGTCCTCATTCTCATCTTGATAACAAAACTCTTGAAGAAGCCTTCACTGGCATAAAACCTGACATTAGTCACTTTAGGATTTTTGGTTGCCCTGTCTTTATTCATGTGCCCAAGGAGAAGAGATTCAAACTTGAACCTTCCGGAAAGAAAGGGATATTTATGGGATATAGTGAAACCTCCAAGGCCTTCAGGATATTCATACCCGGGCAGAATCAAATTGAATTGAGCAGAGATGTTATCTTTGAAGAAGACATTGCATTCAAAAGGGCAAGAAGTTCTAGTGAGATAGAAAATTATTCCCCTAGGGTATTAGAAGTGGATCCTACTCCTGAGATTCAGAGGGAGCATCCTGAGGAAATTCCAAATGAACTTCTATCTACTTCAGATGAGAATACAAATGACAACGGCAAGAAGAGACCACTTTGGGCTAGAAAGATGATCAAAGAAGCTGAGAATCATGCAGCACCCAAAGGAACGTTTAGGGAGAGTAAAAGACCCAAACGGTTCTCAAGCTACGTTGCTCTAATGAATGACATCATAATTTCAGAACCCACCAGTGTTTCAGAAGCCTTCAGACATCAAGTATGGAAGGACGCAATGACGGAAGAGTATCAGTCCATTCTAAAGAATGATGTATAGGATATAGTGCCTAGACCAAAAGAGAAATTTGTTGTCTCTTCTAAATGGCTCTTTAAAATCAAACATGCTGTTGATGGCAGTATAGAAAAACATAAGGCATGTTTTGTGGCAAGAGGTTTCTCACAGAAGGAAGGCATTGATTATGAAGAAACATTTGCACCTGTTGCCCGATACACATCTGTGAGAGCAGTGATAGCCATTGCAGCAGCTAAAGGCTGGAAGATCCACCAAATGGATGTAAAAACCGCCTTCCTAAATGGAACCATTGAAGAGGAAGTCTATCTAGAACAACCCGAAGGTTTTGTGATACATAAACCTGACTCACATGTATGCAGACTAAAGAAAGCACTGTATGGACTTAAACAGGCTCCCAGGGCCTGGTATGAAAGAATTGACAGCTACCTCTTGGGACTAGGATTCTCCAAGAATGATGCAGACCCAAATCTTTACTTTAAGGTTTGGAAGTCTGGCAGAAACCAGATGGCATCATACTAAACCAAGGAAAGTATACTATTGATATTCTGAAGAGATTTGGAATGTTGGATTGTAGACCCATGTCTACACCTATGGAAACCAACCTTCACAAATTGAAAGAAGCAGCAAAGAATCCAAGTGTGCAGATCCAACCCTTCTGAGACAATGATTTGGATCCTTGATGTATCTGGTTAACACTAGACGATATTTGTTATGCAGTAAATGTTCTCAGCCAGTTCATGTGTGAACCAAAGGAAATTCACTTAATGGCTGTGAAACATATTTTGAGATATCTTCAAGGCACTATTGGATATGGTCTTCTTTACAAGAATGATCAACTAGATCTACATGGGTACTTTGATTCAGATTGGGCTGGAAGTGTAACCGATCGGAAAAGCACATCAGGGTGTTGCTTCAGTTTAGGATCGGCTATGATCTCCTGGATTTGCAGAAAACAATCTTCAGTTGCACAGAGCTCAACGGAAGTTGAATACATTGCAGCCTCAATGGGAGCAAGAGAAGTAGTTTGGCTTAGTAAATTGCTTGTGGGACTCTTTGGTGAGCCCTTGAATCCTACAATTATTCATTGTGATAATCGAGTTGCATCAAACTCTCTGTAAATCCTGTCTTCATGATAGATCTAAGCACATTGAGATCCCCTATCATTATGTAAGAGATATGGTGGAAAGGAAAGTGATTCGGTTGGTATATCGATTACAAATGATCAAGCTGCAGACATTCTCACCAAGCCTCTCTCGAATCAAGGTAGAGCACTTCAGGAAGAAACTTGGTATGGTTGAAATGTAATTTGTTATTTATGTTTGAAATACAAATTGTTTATAAATTGTACTAATATATAAAGATGTTTAATGTGTAAACTCTTTTGTCATGTGTGTGACTCCATGACCTTATGGGCCTACTCCCCCTGTGTACATTATTGAAAGGTGACGATCTTTCTAATAATGAGCACTTGTATTTGACATTGTAAAGTGACGACTCTACAATGATAAACTATCATGATAGATATCATGTGACTTGATATCTGTGGACATGTCATGATAGTATCTCTTGGACACTTTGATGGATATCATGGGACTTGATATCATCTGAAGATCATTGTGATCCTTAAGAGATAATCATGGTGGATATTTATATCCGTGGATATGCCATGAATTATGGTAGACATCATGTGACTTGATGTCAGTGCACATACCATAATGAAGATGTGTTATGAAGAATGTCATGTGACTTGACAACATTGAGAAAACATATCATATCTTCGATATCATGTGTGAAGGTGATATCTCCACTTATTTTGATTTGAAATATCTTCCCTAGCTAAGAGGGAGTGTTGATGAATGATAGCTTAGGTCAGATATAAACGATGATTGCTATAAGCATCATCATCGTTTATATAAGATCAATTTCTCTTCATATTTAATATTTCTAAAATAAGTAAAATCGAATTTTATAATGCATGTATAAAATCGAAATTAAATAAATGATGTTCAAAATACACATTGAATAAAATTCGGAATTCATATAATATATATCCGCCATGTGTGAGGGGATATATGTGTTAAGTATGTTTAACCGAATGATAATCGGTTATAAAGGAAACCCGCATGCCCAAAGGGACACGTCCCTTGAGCGGACGTGTCTCCACGTGTGGAGACATGTCCTCTCAAGAGACGCATCCCTTGGGGGCGGGTCTCCTTACATACAAAAAGGAGTTCCACTCTTGATATGCAAACATTGAAAATTTATTAATGTTCTGCAATCAGTACATTCAGCATTAAGAGAAGAAATCTGAAAATCGTCTTTGACTTAGAATTTCTCACACAAAATTTCAGACCTTAGTTTATTCTTAGATTTCTAGGATCCTATTTGATAAAGATTTGATTACATTTACATTCCTTCTCTAGCTGAAGGTCTTGTAGAATGATGAAGTGTTGTGCAAGGAGTCTTGGCAATAGGTTTAAAAGGTGGTCTACTTCGTCGTTTACTTGCAGATGGTTCCAAATCACATCCTGAGGGATCTATCTTTTGACGACTTCCCTCTGGACATGCTCTTTGACTGATATGTCCCACCAAAGCATGCGTGAGTTTGTCTTCTCTTTCTTCATTAGATTCTACAAGTTCCTCCACTAGCTGTCCCATTTAGATTGCCATTTTTTCCTATTTTCATATTTGACTAGAGTTCTTATAGGCAACGACACCAAATGTTTACTACTATCTCTACTTGCTTGATTATTATAGAGCAAAGAGTAAAGTAGATACGAGAACAATACAAAACAACAATTTAGAAAGATATGTCAATATATTCATTCAAAGACTTTTACAAATTGTTCCAAGAATCCCATGCATGTGGTCCCTTATCATGTGTACAATTAGAAATATATAAGATGGCCGATGGTGGTTGAGGACTACCAATCGTCGACAATTGTCAATTGTCGCGAACTAACTTTGCCAATTACAATAAAACTAATATGATTATTTATAGACTATAGGGGACATTGCAAATAATTTTATCTAAAAACATAGCTTTCTCCATGCATTCCTTGATATCTCTCTAGATTTGGCACTCAATGGTTGAGGACTACCAATCGTTGGCAATTGTCAATTGTCAGGAACTAACTTTGCCAATTACAATAAAACCTATGCTCCACGGGGTTTCGGGGACGGGGAGTAACCGGTATGGCCAGACGAGTTTCCGGTACGGGGGTACTTTTGGGTCATTTTTTAGGGGACGGCAGGGGACGGCTGACAAAAAAATAGGGAAATTTTTAAAAATATAGAGAAATTTCAAAAGTTCATAAAGCATTCATTCTAGACATTGTATAAGCTTAATACATATCATTAGACTTGAATTGAGATTTCACATGAGAATTGACAAACAAATTATTAATTAACAAAGTTCAAATGCTTTTCATTATAAATGTGCAACTGCATACATATCATATAAAAGTCTGATAATTATAACCAAAATGCCCAAAGGCTCGAAGTCTCAACTATGAAATGACATGATAAACATAAACCTAAGAAAATATATCGCTGTCCAAGGTCCCTAATTAGCAGAAGGTAGGTCTAAATCAGCATCGCCCTCGTCATCAGAGCTCGAGTCTAAATCAGTGTCAGTGTCCATGCCAATAGAAGGATCTGCCTCAACCAATGGAACCCCAACTAATCCCTCATGTGTATCCTCCTCAATCTGCATAGCATCTTCGGGATTAACATCCCAACGTAAGGCTGGAGTCTGACGATACTCACTAGACTGGCGATCCTGTAGCCGCAAAGCACTGTGTACTGCCACCAACTTCTCCGATCTTCTAGAGGTAAGGTAGTTTCTCCTGACCGATTGGATGAAGCTATATGTGGACCAATTCCTCTCTACAGTAGAGGAACTGGCAACCTGTGAAAGAAGGCGAATGGCAAGTAATCTCAACTGTGGTGTATCCTTCCCATGCCACGTCCACCATCCAATAGGGTCGGTTTGAGCCAATGTAGCTCTATCCGTCCTCGCCTCTGGTTTGCCGAAGGTTGGACCACGAAGATTGGCAAATGCAAGCCACCGTGTACGAAGTATGGTAGATTCCTCTGGAGTATACATTTTTGTAAGGGCCTTCATGAAGCCTTCTTTCACCTCTTCATCATGAGATGGAGCCACTCTCCCAGGCCTCGGTGCATACCATTTCGGATTGAGAGCATAGGCTGCCATATGAAGCGGGGTGTTCATAATGTCCCACCGTCGCGTCACAATGGGCCTAAGATGCTCCTCATAAAATGCCAAAGAAGGGTCCTTGCTATAAATTGCTTGTTTGACCTGTCCAAGCATACTATCAAAGGTCTCATAAATCTCTCCAAGGCTAGGAGAGTCAGTATCAGCATATCTAATCACTTGCACAATAGGCTGGATGAAGGAGCATACATAACTGCAAGTGCAAACAAGTTACAAAAATTAAAATCAGCTAGGCTGCTAGCCTATAAATATTAAATAATAAAATGAAAATCAGCAATAATAAAATTTAATAATTCAAATAAATAATAAAATCAGCAATGCCAATTTTCTTACCTCATTGTGGACCACCAGTCATCATCAAGGATTTTTTGTTTCACCCTTTTTCCCTCCGCTGTGCTTGACTCTTGCCATCTACCCCACTCTACATTGACCATCATTAATTGTAGAGCCTCTTGGACCTCAAGCATCCTCTCCAATAAAATGAAGTAGCTGGCATATCTAGTCTCCACGGGCTTGAGGAATTCCTTCCTCGAAAATGTTCTAAACAAAGCAAGTGAAGTCTGATGGTTGCAAATGAACATTTGCACCTCTCTAGCCTCTGCAACCACTGCCTTCACCCAATCTATCTTCCCAATGTCCTTCAAGGTATTGTTCAATGCATGCATGCAACAAGGGGTCCAAAAAATGTGCTTATAAGCACTCTCCAACATCAATCCAGCTAATTTACACACACGGGCTGAATCAGTCACTACCTGGCAATGGTATATCATCAAGTTGATATGAGATTAGTATAAAATATAAATATCAAAAAATTTAAATAACTAATAAGAAAATCAAAATAAAAAATAAGAAAGAAAGAAAATCATACCTGCACAACATTAGAGGCTCCAACCTCCTCTATAGCATCTCTCAAAATCTGAAATTGGAAGGTTGCATCCTTCCTTTTGCCTAAACAATCTACAGCTCTAAGAAAATAAGAGTCTGTTGTACTAGTGACAATAAGATTGATGAGTGGTTGATGTTTGATATCGGTCCACCCATCCATGATTATGGAGCAGCCATTTGTCAACCATGTTTGTCTCATATCCTCCATCAAAATACTCACCTTGGAGTACTCTTTATCAAGAAGGGTGGTGTGTAGCTTAGTTTCTCCAGGTGAAACATATGAGGGACCAGCAGCTATAATATCTTTGCACATTTGTTTAAAATATGGTGAACGTGAGACATGAAATGGTATGGCATTAGCATAAAAAAACTTGGCAATAGAGGAATCAGCCCCATCTCTTGTTGTAACATTAAACATATCAGCAACATTCATACTCCTTTTCTTTCCTCTAGTAGAATCCTCCCCCACATGAGAATGAGAAGCTGAAGCAACATCCACTGATGGTGTAGACATTCCCATACTAGGCTGCAAACTCTCAACTGAAACCCCTTTTTGTAATGCCTCCCCCTCCATATGCAATCGAGTTGCCTCAATTTTTTGTTGTTGGGTTATTTTTCTACACCCTTTCACCCCTTGACCACCAATCCACAAAAGATGGCAATAAACTCTCGTATAGCTGCCCCTATATTGTTTGTGGCACAAATGACACTCCCATACTCTACTACCCCCCGAAATTTTTTTTCTTGTTTTTATCAACTCTTGTTGCAAATTGTAGTAGAGGTTTTTTGGAGTTAAATGGGCCTTTTGCCCATTTTTTGAGGATTTCAGATGGACATTCAAAGGGGTTTGAACTTGCTGACCCTACTCCACTCCCAGTCTCTGAAGACCCCCCAATGTTTGCAATTGAATTACCTCTAGGTCTATTTCTAGTTCTTTGAGTTTGAGTTCTTTCCTCCATTTGGATTTCAATATCATCACTTTCACTATCACTGCTGTTACTCATGGTTGTTTTCAAAAAAATTATGAAGTTTCTGATTTCAAAGAGCTGCAAGTTCAAAACAAAAAAAAAAACACCCTAAATGCCCTTCCTATGTGTTGAAAAACTTAAAAAAATCTTGCAAAAATTAAAACAAATAGCAAATACAAAACAAAGATGAAAAACATACCTCTAATATGCTGGAAATGATGCCCTAAGCTCCTCTTCAAACTGCTCTTCTCTCCTTCACTTAGCTGCTCTTCTTTTGCTCTCTTTCACTTCACATGGCAAGAAGTAAAAATGAGTTGCTTTTCTCATTTTAGGCCCCATATAAGGTAAACATTAGGTTAAGTGGCATGGAGCGTCCCTTGTGGGCCCCCCCATGCCTTTCTTTTAATTTAAAAACCTTTATATTTAAAAAAAAAACGTTTTATTTGCTGCTGGGCCGTAGGGTACGGCTAGCCGTATCTGGTACGGACGAGGGATGGCTGGGCCGTATCGGGTACTCCTAGCCGTACCCTACGTCCCCTGTTTTTTGGCAAAAGTCCCCAGTAAGTACCGAGTACTCGGTGGCAAAAAAGGGACGGCCAAGGGACGTTTCCTAGCCGTCCCCGCGTCCCCGTTTCGTCCCCGGTACGGGAAACGGGCAAAAATCATAGGGGACGCATCCCCGTGGAGCATAGAATAAAACTAATATGATTATTTACAGACTACAGGGGACATTACAAATAATTTTATCTAAAAACACAGCCTTCTCCATGCATTCCTTGATATCTCTCTAGATTTGGCACTCAAAAAATTTACACTCAAAATTTGACACATTGGTCATAATAAATTTAACATAGGCTTACTCCATTACAATTGATGACAAATGATGAAGAAGATGATATCACCATTGGTGTGTCAAAAGGAAGAAGTAATTAGAGAGATGCCGCATGGTGATGGACATCAAAATCTTACTCAATCTGCCTTAGTATCTCAGGTTTACGATAATATGCTCCATTTCTTCATCCTTAATAGCAAATCAGTCCTAGGCTCAATTTTGACAACATGGATGACTTGTGGTATATAATCTAAACATCAAATGCAATGTGTACCATGGGCATTTTCTTTGAGGAAACACTGGAAATAATGTGAATTCTTTTCAAGTGAGTTACAAGAACTTAGGAACTTATGTGTTGTCACATAAGTTTACGATGATATGCTCCATTTCTTCATACTTAGTGGCATATTATTTATTCCCAGGCCAAATTTTGATAACATGGATGACTTGTGGTATATAATCTAAACATCAAATGCAATGTGTACCATTGGCATTTTCTTTGAGGAAACATCAGTGCTCCACAGGGACTCGTCCCCTACCTTGGTACCCCCGTCCCCGTCCTAGAAACGTTTTGGGGACTTGGGGACTCCTCGGAAACTTCCCCTCGCCTTTGCATCTGACAATGATGCAAACTTGAGCTCCAATTTTGACACAGACCTACCAGTTGCATCTGCTGATTAGGGACAGCCATATATTTTCTATGTTTTTGTCATTTTATAGTTGAAACTTGAAGCCTTTGGGCATTTTGTTATAATTCTTATTTAATATGTATGCACATTGACAATAAAAGCATTTGAATTTTGTTAATTTGTTTGTCAATTCTCATGTGAAATCTCAATTCAAGTCTAAAATTATGTATTAATCTTCTACAATGCCTATGATGAATGCTTTATCAATGTTCTGATATGAGTATTTGAAATTTCTCTATATTTTTAAAAATTTCCCTATTTTTTTATAGCCGTCCCCTACCGTCCCTTAAAAATGACCCAAAAGTACCCCTGTACCGGAAACACATCCCACCGTCCCCTGCCGTCCCCGTCCCCGAAACTTGGGGGAGCATAGGGAAACATTGGAAATAATGTGAATTCTTTTCAAGTGAGTTTTGAAAACTTATGGAACTTATGTGTTTTCAACTTTTCACATAAGTTTCTGCTCACAACGAGTAGAATGCCAAATTTAGGGAAACCTAAATTACTATAAGGAAAAAGCCACAGCTTCTTTAGCAGAATCTGAAGGGATCATCAGTGCAAGTTTCTCAAAGATGTAGGTTGATGGAAATTGAGATTAATTTAACAATTGAAAACTCTTTCTGTGATTTTCTTAATTGCCTTTTAAAGGAATAAACATGGGTGTTTTTGAATTTGTTGTAGTGTGTTAGATTCCTGTGGACATCTATATAATAGTTTGTAATATTTCTGTAAACTGCAATTATTCAACATTCAGATAGAACAATTTGTGATGAGTGCTAATGGCATTGTTATCTCAATTTCATGTTTTTATTGGTAAAGATGGACACCACTGCAAGTGGCTCGCCTTTGGCGTAGACAGTGGCTTGAAGGTCTGCTAGCCCATGGCTCACAAGCTGTTCTACCATGTTTACCTCCATCAAGATATCTGGCCCTACCTCTCATGAGCATAGTGAAAATTGCGAGGTATGAACATTCATTTTCCATGCTGACATTAACTGTTCAAGGGTACTTTGCCACCATAATAAATATTTAGGCATGTTTCTTTTGGAAGGAGGCTGTTCAATTCATATGTTGCAGATGTATATTTGTCATTGGTTTTACATGCATAAAAATGAAACATTCAGAAAAACAATATCACAATTTGTATAAATCATTAAAAATTATATGTTAATGTACAAGGTTTTTTCTGTATATTATTCCCTATGTTGAATGAACAAAATGTTCTGTTGGTTTTGGTTGTCGGGTCTCTTCATTTGCTTCAAGGGAAGGTTTTTGAGGATTGAGAGCTTTTGGTTGCAGTTAGATTGGGCATGGCATTATTACTTCCAATATTATTGTCATTACACTACAATATTTTCTTTTTGGCAAAATGTCCAGATATCTGAGATACGAATTCCATGTAACTTGAAACCAACAAACAACCTAAATTCTTCAATGTCTTCAAAGTTGTTGAGTCAAATAAAACAAAATGGAAAAGCTAATTAGTAGCGAGAAAATTCACTTGGGCTATCCACCACCTTCAGCTTTTAGTCCAAATTATAATTTATATTTTATTTATTTCCTAGACTCTTAAGATTTCTAATTTTGGTTGCTCTTATTGGAAAGGACATAGTGATCACTGATGGAAGATGTATTTAATTTCTTACAGGGAATGTGGTTGGAGAAATTTAGAGCCAGTGCCTGTAGGAGTTGAGCCATGTGCTGTTTGTCTCGAGCGGAGATGCACAGTCGCTGCTGAAGGTATTATCTATAAACTATCATGAACTTGATAAATTGGTTCTTTGCTGTTTTTCTGCAATTCTAGAAACAGAAACAACAACTTTGGTTAATTCCTATCATTGCCTTATTATAAAAACCATCCTCATAGTTGTCTTAAAGAATGGAAATCAAAATTCCCTTAGAAATTTGGATGCGAGGAAACAACAAAAACAGTTAATGCTAAAACAAGAAGTCACAATATACACAACATATCAGCAGATTGACTTTCTAAATCTGAAATAAGTATGGTAATTTTATGAAAACATACAGCTTCTAGGAAATTAACTTAGGTTTATCAAATTTTAACCTTATATTGAATCAGGAACATAGCACATCCTCCCTATATATAAGATGTGGCCTGGAGATTCAATTGAATTTTCTTCTCTATTTATATGTGACTCCCTACAATGCCAATTCTTGCTAGTCTATTTTTCTTTCTAAAAGAGTTTTGGTATGATATCATCCTTCCTTTCCTGCTTAATAGCTATTGGTTTCTAATTTTTTTTAGGAGTATGCTTTGCAGTTTTGTTATCCTTACAGGTCAAGAAATGGTATTAGTAAGAGATGACCTCTGTGATCAGTAGGTTTGATATTGTTCTTCGATAATAAGGAAAATAAAATAACTCTACCACTTCTACTTAAATATTTTTGTCATGTTTTGTGGCTATAATAATTCCCTCATTTTCAAGTAGACTTGTAGTTGTGAATCAATATTTTATGAAAATAAAAAAATACATTGAATATACAATATGATTTGGAGAAAATTGACCAAATGCATTTTCATATATATAACTATGTTAATATGTTTCTCTCATTCTTGATATTACAAATGCAAATTATCAATTAAAAAAGGAACAAAGATGGACCCTTAATGCTTTATACCTATGTTGCTGGTTTGGGAGTGAATTCGGGGTTAGATACAGTGGTATGGCTAGGTATGGCTGTACTATATAATATGATATTAAAAATATATAAATTGGGTATTTTTATATAATAAAAACATATAAATTGGCTGCTAAGCTGCATAATCCATAAGCTTTGTGGTCATTAATCAATTGTCAATGATGCTTTTGGAATTAATTAAAATAACAAGCATGCAAGACAAATGCACTCCATTCAGAACCTTATGTCTCTCATGCACATGCATGCATTGAGGATTGCAGCATGTGTGAGGCAAGACTTTGAAAATTTTGTTTTTCTTGCGAAATTCCCATTTTATATCACTTTGCGTGTTCATGTTTCTTCTTCTTGATTTGTTGGAAAAATGGTGTTGTTGAGGAGGTTGACATGTTGTTAAAAGGCAGAGATTGTTTGGAATTGTATGGGGAGAGGGTTTGATTTCCCACAACAAAGACACAACAAGATCTTCCTTATCTGTCCATGTTTGAAAATATTCATAGTACCTACAAAGGAATAGATATCATTTAGAGAGTTCTTTTAGAACAAAAGAATCGAATTAGTGAAACCCCCATGGATTATTTTTATGCTAAAAAGTCTAGAGATAGGGATACAAATCCCGCTTGTCACAAATCTTACTTTTTCTTTGGCAAATGGGTCAAGCAGGTTTGCTCAAATCCTAGTTAAAAGGAATTTGATTAGCTTGTAAGTAAAGAATGAACACTTAATTTATTTATGTAAATCCATTTGGTACATGGTACCTAGGGCATCTGGATTGTGCCCTAAGCAAACCCCCCCATAGTACTTGAGCCTAGTTTTGGACCCAAAACTATTCGGATCAGGTGTGGGGGCTTTTTGCAATGAACCAAATAGCATTATACCGACATCATCTATGACATTTTATTATGGTTTGGGGTGCTGAATTGTTGATTCAATATTTAAATGGCCAATTTTAATACTTATGATAGTTTCTTCTTAGGTTTCAATTCATTGAGGAGTTGTTCCCATGTGTTTTGTTTTGTTTATTAATAGCCTCACTATCTATAGTGAAGGAATCCTTATATGTGTTTATCTTTTCTATCTCATTTAATTGCTTATTTAAGATGATTCTCATCTTCATTTATGATAGTATCCACAATTCCTTGCCCTTGTTGATTTGGTTTACTTAATCCACTTTTGTTGTGCTAGCATTGACATTTCTAATAGTCTTGTTTCATTGGAAGGTAAACAATATGAATATTCCCTTAACTTCTTTTTGTGTTAGGATTTGAAGGAAATGCAACAATAAAAATTGAACATGGCATTTAATGAAAGTTTGAAGAATGATTTGTGCGCAATTTTGTGCAATTTGCACTCTCGCGCATCAGCTTAACATAAGCTTCTCTAATGCCATAATCTTCCCTTGCATGCACAACATAGCACCAAGATGCTTAGTGCATGGATGAGATTGGTAGAATGGATTCATGTGCACCTACACAAACACTAATCCCAATAGCTTCAAGCAACTCTACACAAGACAATTGCACATGCACTCATCAGTCATATCGCACAACTTTAAGAGTATGCTCTTCTACACAATAATATTGCCATCTCTTGCAACCTTTCCACATTGTGGACAACTTGCAGATGGGTAGCACATGCACTTGCACCAATATGTTTAGTTCAGCTCCATATGCATTCACCATCTACCAGTATTTGCTCTACATATTTGTACCAAACAATTGGTACCATACAAATCCGACATTTGGCATAGCCTTGGCCATATGGAAAGTGCACCATACGCACATGACACTTGTTAGCATATTGTGGAAGACTTCACTAACAACCTATTGTCTAAAATTTAAATACACATCATTGTACATTTTGTAAACTAGTTTGCCAATTAGTGAGCCTCTGCCACATCATTTGGTCTAGTTGGGTTGTACTCTAGGCTGCTCAAGAAATTTAGGTAGACGTTTCTTCTTACTTGGTCACAAGAATATGCATTCCTACCACCACTCCTATAGCATATTGTACAATCAAACAATATAAATTAAGGACAACACATTCCTCACACCAAATGCATACTTTGTCTCCTCATGGCTTGTTTCTCTTATAAAGCTTCTAGATGAACAAGCACCAAATGGACATAAACCTATCTCCATTTGTGTTGCTTCATAACCTTGTTGCCACCTACAAAGTTGTCCTTTGATCTTAGATATAAATTGGATCATTGGTATTAGAGTGTAAAGGCTTGACCTCATGTTGTATAGAGTTAGACATATTTATTAAGGTTTAAGGAATTCTAGCACCCATACCCAACTTCAGATCACCACACAAAGAAAGAAGATGTAGAGCCAAGTTTTTACCAGGGAGGGGACCTTCAACTTTCATCCGTGGAAGAAGAAATTAGTTATTCACATTTGGAGATTGAATCTCTTAAAAATAGTAGTTGCAAGAAATGCACATCATTCACAAAGTTGTAGTTTGTTAACCTTGTTTTCAATAATTTCATTAGAGCTAAGGACAAAAACATCAGTTGCATGCAATAGCTACATTGAGCTCTTTGCATTGTGGGATGTTTCCTCATGCTCACTTCTATAGATATGAACAAAGTTGGAAAAGAAGGTTCTGAAATCTTCTCCCCTTGATCTTGTTGTAATGTCTTGGGTCAAGAAAATAATGCAAATCCAATTCTTAACCTTGCACAAACACTTTTATTTGATTACCAACATTATTGGCCCTAGCATTCAATTATATCTTAGATAAGTTAGATTTAAAACTACTGTTTGATGCATTAGCAATATCATTACATTTTAAACACCGAATGACAAAAATGACTCCCAATCTTATTATAATGAACAACAAATAATAGATGAAATTGTGATCTCTATTTTATTACATTAATGGTTGTATTACATTCAAATAGTTTTGCAATATCATTAACTACAACAACAAATTCATACCAATAGCAATGGTAAATTGGATCAATACAATGTGGTTGGAGTCCATGTCCAATGAAAGTCAAATATGATCATCCTTTGAAATTACTAGGGTTTCTGTCCTAAGATTCCCATGCTTGAACACAAGTGCTCAAAATGGATTATGAAAGGAATTGATTAAGTGTAGATGATAATCCTGAGTGAAAACATTTGCTCTTTTATATCTGCCACAAATATAATAGGTTAGCCACCAAATACACCTATAACTTAAAATTTGAATAGTGATCATGGTTGGGAAAAATTTTGCTTCGAAAATAATGGTGCCAAAAAAGAACTACTGGAAACAATACGACATGTGCTAGGAAGTTAGGAAGGAAATGAAAACATAGGCAGAAATATCGAGGATTGGGGGTCAGCCATAACATGAGACTCAACTAAAGGACAAGGTGTTGGTGGTCGAGCAATAGGGATGATAGGATGGAGAAGTCCGAAGCTCCAATAGGTAGAAGGGAAGAGAAAAGTTGGAAGAAAAGACATAATTAGGAAGGGAAACCACACAATAGACAAAAACAAGGAAGACACAAGTACACACCTAATATATATAGACTTAGATTGATTGGAAATGGGACATTACATGTCTGTGCTACTCAAAATTGCTTGTCCTCAAACAATTGCAGGTTTAGATGTTCCAATATCTGCGGGCCTTCCCACATTGCATCCTCCATCCGAAGATCTTTCCATTGAATTAGGTACTCCTTGGTGCTTCTATTTCTCAACTTCCTCTCTCTTACATCCATGATTTCTTTGGCAATCAAAACCAGTTTGCTATCTTCATCCATCTAAGGTAACTCTTTTGATGGTACAATATGTTTGCCAAGTGTCTTTTTCAGACAAGATACATGGAACACATTATGAATCTTACGTCCCTCAGGCAGCTCCGACTCACAAGCAACTTCACAAATACTTCTAAGAATTCTATAAGGTCCATAGAAATGAGGCTTAAGTTTCTTAGATTTGGTTGCCTTTAAAGAAGATTGTTTGTATCATAGAAGCAAAAATTGCCAAAAACGCGCAATTAATTGGTAAAAATGTGAAATGCCATTGCTAGTGATTATTTCCCCCCAAAAATTGCGTATTTAAAAAAAAATCATGGTCAATGTTTGTTGACAGATTTATTCTTGTCTACCTGCATTAAAATTGCATTAGAATCATGTTTAAATCATGTTAAAATCACACCTAAATTGTGTGCAACATTTTTCAGCAATTTTAAATATTTTTTAAATCTTTTTTGCGATTTTTCTGGGTCATCAGGGCCCTGTCTTGGTGCGATGGTTGGCTGTTAGCATCGATTTAAATCCCATGATTTGACTATCTTTAATAAGTAGATTTAGATGAAAGCAAGGTCCTATGGTAGTGCAATTTTAAACTAGTAATTATTATAGCAACTGGATAGTTGATAAAATAGCTTAGTATCAGTAGTTGCCAGATAATAAAATGCAAAGATGATGTGCTAGGGTGTAGTGATTGGGTAATTTGTAAAATTGATCTGACATGTTTGGCTATATTTCTATGAAATGGTAATTGATTGATTAAAACAAGGAGAGGAATACTATTTTAATAATAAACTACAAGACGGTGTTTCTAAATTAGAAACAACCGTGAACTAAAGCAATAAACAAAAAGTTGCTAAAACTAACTGAAAGCAATCTAAGTTAACTAAAAGTAAACTTAAGGACTAAGATGACCATTAAATATAGCAATATTACAATAATACCCTCCCTTAATGGTCATTCTACTAACTACACCAAGTTGAACCCTAAATTTTACACATTTGTCCGGACTTGGGGACTTGGTAAGAATGTCTGCAGTTTGATCCTCAGTTGGAACATACTACAACATCATTGATCCATCTTCAACAAGCTGTCGTATGAAGTGACAATGAAGCTCTACATGTTTTGTGCGCTCGTGGAAGATTGGATTTTTGGCAAGCTTTAACACCCCTTGGTTGTAACAAAACAAGGGTGAAGGCCCTGCTTGAGACATTTTCATGTCAGAAAGCATCCTTCGAAGCCAAACTGCCTCACACGTTGCCTTAACTGTTCCTCGATACTCTGCTTTTGTCACGAAAAGAGCTACTGCTTGCTACTTCTTACTGGTCCATGTGACTGCACCCGTACCAAGACTGGAAACATATCCAGAAGTAGACTTCTTGTTGTCAACAAAACTTGCTCAATCTGAATCTATAAAACCAAGCAGCCTCGTATCTTTGCTTCTGCTATATAGAATGCCAAAGTTAGATGTCCCTTTCACATATCTTAGCACTCGCTTCGCTGCAACCCAATGTTCAACCTTAGGGACAGCCATGAAATGAGAGATGTAGCTCTAATGGCTGTAAGATAAATGAGGCTGCCAACTAGTTGTATGAACGCTGACTCATTAACCATTGGTGAGTCTGATTTGGCTGAAAGTTCAGCCCTTTCTCCATGGGTGTGGATGAGATTTTGCAATCTGTACACATGGCGACACTGAGAAAGAGGTAGATGAACTCACACAAATGAGGTATGCATATCCTTGGTGGAAGGAGAAAGTAATCATATTTGAACAAAAACGATTAGAGGGCTTGTGCCCTTTGACACTAGAGGAGGCTGCACTGGTTTTGAAGGCTTTACGCTTTGATAAGAATACACAAATCTATATTGTTGTGGGTGAAATATATGGTGGTGAAAAAAGATTGGCGACATTGCTTGTAGTGTATCCTAACATTGTCCACAAGGAGATGCTTTTGAGTTCAAATGATCTGAAACCTTTCCAGAATCATTCATCACAAATGGCTGCATTAGACTATTTGGTCTCAATTACAAGTGATGTTTTCATTCCCAGCTATGATGGAAACATGGCAAAGCTTGTTGAAGGGCACTAAAGATATCTAGGATTCCATGAAACTATTTTGCTAGATTGTAAAAAGTTGATTCCATTGCTTGATATGTACCAAAATCAAACATTGGGGTGGGATGAATTTGAAGTGGATGTGAGACAGGTACATAAGAATCGCATAGGTGCACCTACGTAGAGGAAAGTTATCTTTGAGAAGCCTAAAGAAGAAGACTACTTCTATGCTAACCCTCAAGAGTGCTTTTGTAATGCATCATCCCTTTCTAGTTCATGATGCCCAAATAGTTAATTGTTTGAAGAATATTCTAATTATACATTGAAAGATCTACTAGGCTAGTTGCTATATCACCCATGTCTTGTAAGCCTCTTTTGAACATGGAAAGACATAAAAGTAAGGGGTTTGATATCAATATTGAAGCTCCGACTGCTAGAAATACATGAAAAGAAAAACCTTTTGAAAACCTTTTGACCTTTAGAGTTAGAGGTGATATGGTGCAAGAAGCCATTTCTATGATGGGATACACAGACAAGGTGGTGGTAATTCCAGTGCAGATAATTCTTCTTTTAGGAACCTGAGAAATAATTAAGTAGATGATTGACAGATCTACTCTAAGCTTATAGATAGATTTGTGTTTCCATTGAACTTCAAGAAGAATTTTTAAATTATTGCCAACCACTGCAAGCCATGTGCAAGCTATAGTGGTATTTTGCTGTTGCGTGATTATTTATTGTTTTGAGGCATTCTTTGTCCAATGCTAGTTGATTCATTCAATAGAGAATTTGTCCCAACAATAGAGAATGGTCTTTAGGCCTTCTCATGGTGCTTCAAAAGAATTTTTTTATGAAATGATAATTGATTGATTAAAACAAGGAGAGGAATACTCCTTTAATAATAAATTACAAGACAATGTTTTTAAATCAGAAACAAACGTGAACTAAAGCAATAAACAGAAAGTTGCCAAAACTAACTAAAAGCAATCTATAAGTTAACTGAGAGTAAACTAAAGGATGAAGATGACCATTAAATATAACAATATTACTTTAATAATTTTGTGGAATTTTTTGGGTGCAAAGTTCATTCTTGAAGGTTCTTGACAATGGAAATCCAATTAGATATTACTTCTTTTCTCAGTCTCTTCTATGAGAATTTAATATAGACTTTAGCCTTTGTTTAGACTATAGTCAGTGTACAATGTCTATTATTATGTTTCGATAATATAGGTTATTAGACTATGTATTAATTGTTTGTTGGCTTTGGGTAGTTATAAGCGTCGGTTGGTTGTTGGTTGTGTTGTTCTTGGCAACCGTTGGGTCATTTAAATAGATTGTGTATTGTCAAGGAAAGTGGTATGATCTAGTCAGATCGGCTTTGATCCTTGGTTGACAATCTCTAGTCTTCTTCTATAATAATTTCATGTGTGAACAAAGATATATTGTACTCCTATATTTGGTATACATTGTCATCTCTATTATTAATTCATGTATTTATTTTATTAGATATAGTAGTAAATATTTGGTGTCGTTTCCTTAAAAGAAATTGGGTAAGATTTGAGCGATTCATGCCCTTAAATCCCAATAAAGATGAAAAAAGGCCGCAAGGTGATCAAGACCATGGCATCAGGCAATCTTTAAGGATCATCAAGCAAAGGGAACGAAGGAGAAGATTATGAGAAACACTTTAGAAAAATACAACCGTATGATCCCCAAGTCGGAGCTCTTCTCGAGAACATAGTCAAGTTGAAAAGTCAAGACAACCCTCTCTTGACAAGGGAAGTTGGGAGACGAAGTAATGTTCCTTCACAAAATTGTATGAGAGGTGCCTTTGGGGCATTGAAAGGTTGTCAATTGAAGGAGAAGAAGTCAAGCCAAGGGTGTATAAAAGAAAATCTGAAGGCAAAAAAAGTACTGGGAAGGCTGAAGTTGAGAGAAGAGTTGAGGATTCCTACGTGGCTGAGAGTAAGAGAAGCATTGGAATGTGCGAATCAAAACTCCCTAGCAAGAAGATTCTAGGCACTAGGTTTGCATCAGAATAAAATCATGGTAAGCCCTAGTGGAGACAAACAAAAGTTGCCCAAGTTTACAAGTAATGGATTAGAGAATCCTGTTAGGCATTGTAAGACTTGTAAGACAATTTGGACAACAAATGGGCAAGATGATAAAGCAATTTGGCTGTGATCTTTTCCAGCCACCTTGCGAGGTGTATTGATTGACTGGTATACAAAAATTGACCAAGCCTCCTAAAATATATGGGAGCGATTAAAGAAGGCCTTTGAAGAAGAGTTTAAATTGCTTTGTGATGATACTGAAATAGTAGCAGAAATTTACAATATAAAACAAGGTAAGCATGGAAACGTATGAGCTTATAATCATAGACATAAAAAATTGCTTGTAAAGTTAGAAACAAAACCAGCTGATGGTCTCAAGAAAAGATGGTTCATCGAAGGTCTACTTCTGTCATTAAGAAAAAAAATGAAGGTAGTACCACCCTCTTCTTATTCAGAAGCCTACAATCAGGGAATGGACATAGAAAGTGAAGATAAAATGTCCTCGCAGTAAAAGAAAGACAAAGGAAGATGGAAGTTTTAATGACAATAGTGACAATAAATTGGGAATGGTATAAGCTTCAAATGATGAAAGAATTGAAAGTGGAGAAAGAAACCAACAAAGAAACTAATGAACTATGGTGCACTGAGTGCAAAATTGAGGGGTAACTATCCTAGAAAGATGATTTGTGAGATTTTCCAGGTTATGGGTCATTCAATAAAGGAGTGCCCATACAATTTGAATACTAGGAGTACACAAGTGCTCTTTACGGAAGGAGAGAGTTCACTCCATTGATGCTATAGAATGTATCTCTAGGCAGTTATCGGAATCAAAGATGAGGTCGAAGTCAAATACAATATGACCCCAAAGGATGCCATATCATACAATGTTGACAATGTAGCGAATGGGCACACTTTGTGAGGGACTACCAGAACAAGCTGGACAAAGTGCAATTATTGTGCAAATGGTGTAGAACTGAAGACCATGAAGAGATTGGATGTCTAAAGCAAAAGGCTAGTGTCAACATGATTTATGTGATGCATAATGAAGTATTGGCCATTACTCGCACCCAAGCAAGGAAGGATATGTACCTAAACCCATGTACAAAAAAGAAAGGCTTTGTGAAGCAAGGGCCGAAGTGGAGAATGCTATGGATAATAAACGCTGCCACTCAAATGCAAATGCAAGTATGATAACAAATCAATTACAATCCAAAAAAATATTACAAAGCAATTACTTCAAACTACCATACCAGTTAAAGTAGTGAATTTATTACAAAGTTTTCCTAAACTTCGAAATGCTATTGTATTGGAGGAGAATGAGATGGTGTATGCTACGACCGAGTTAGAATATGGTGAGAATGAAGATCCAATAACCGAACCTCTGCTATCGGGTGACTAAGTGATTGATCTAGTGTTACTGACAGTTGACATGGCAAAGAAACCAACGGTGGTGATCCTTGGAAGGAATCTCACTAATACAATTATTGATGGTGGGTTTGGCATGAATGTACTTCCGGAAGACATTGAGAAGTCTTGGCAAGTCGACCATTTGGTCCCCAACTTTTCAATTGGTGGGTGTAGATCAACAAGTTATTAAGGTACTTGGATTTTTAATGGGACAAAAGGTAATTATTGGAACCCAAACATTTTTGTTGAACTTTGTGGTCATTTCATTAAGAAACCGTATGACGCATTATTAGGTTGGGGTTGGCTGGTAGCAGCCAAGGCTGATTACAACTGGAAAAAGAATACAATCTCCATTGAAAACAAGGGTCAGAAATATGTAATTGATTTAAAGAACCAAGCCATAAGTGAGGAAGTAGCTTCCTTCAATTCGTTAGGTTTGAACTCCAAAGAAGAATGGATAGAGAAGCATGATCTAGATCCAATAGAGCGGAATGACAAAAGGATCTTGGAATTACAATCAGGCTTGGAGGATGAAACAAATTCTCTCCAAGCCTATTTCACTAGCAAATGGAGGACTATGAGATATTTCTGTCGACTTGTAATTTTCTCGAAGCCACAACTCTCACTAAAGAGCAACTGATGAAAAATGATTTTGAAAAGTTGGACAGTTTATGTGTGCCAAATGTAGACCATGGTTTGCAAAAGACGACGATTGCAGTAGAGGTATTCGACTTTGCAGAAGAATGCAAAATTACTAATAGTATGCTTTTGAGTACATTAAAAAGCTTGACTACAAGGCCCGACTACGTAAAAAGCTTGACTGTATTAAAAAGCCCAACTATTAAGCTTGACTATAGTAAAAGGTTCGACTATATCATATGGTGAGAAAATAACTCATTTGCATGGCAACAAAAGTACATCGAATGACTACCTTATCCCTCAGTGTGCATTGTATGACAATATTATTACTCACTGTGCATTGTATGATAGACAAAAACTTATGCTTGCATTGTACGATAGTTCCCTTTAGACGACTCATTCCTCCTATGCATCGTATGATCATTCTCTGAGGGTATCGTACGACGGGTCATCTCAAGTCATTCATCCCTTCTCTACATCGGACGATCTCTATCATCTTGCAAATTACGACTATCCCCTAGCGGCGTCGTATGACATCCACCGTCAATTTTCTTTGTATGAAACTCACCATTAGTCCACATAGTATGGCCAACATTCTCTCGCATTGTATGACCAACATCCTTTCACATTGTACTACAAAATCATTTGGAAAATGGTGTACAACATATGTCATTTGTACGGTCGAGAGTAAGGTACATTGTATGACAAGAAGGGTGTGACTTTCTAACCATATGACGTCATTTTTTGGCCGCTGTATGGACCTTGCAATTTATTATGACATTTGCAAACTTGTTTCTACCGTATGAAGCCTGCAATTGTCTACACCGTACAACATCTGTCACTTCTTGCATTATTCACATATTGGCATAGATTGGTTAAACACTCCGAAATCTTTATTTTTTGGCTTTGTTAGCATTGTTTCTTGTCTCTTAAAAAATCATGAAAATGTTGTGTGCGATGAAGGTCTGTGTGGTTTTAAAGGTCTTAATGTGCAGCATGAAGGCGTTGCCCTTGGTCCTCGTGAGGGGTGTTGCTCCTTGACCTTGTTGTGGGCGTTGTTCCTAGATCCCCACAAGGGCTATTGCCCCTTGATCCCCATCGCACTCATTTGATTTGCCAAGTACACTCCAAGTCTGAGTTTGCAAAGTACACTTCCAAGTTTGTTTACAATTTTTTGTCCACAATATCATCGTCAGTTTGGAAAGTCTTCTCTAATGTTACTTGATGTTTACTTGTCATTTGGAAGATGATTGTTTGTTTTGGTGGGGGGGATGATGTAGTCAATGTCTATTATAATGTTTCGATAATATTGGTTGTTCAACTATTTATTAATTGTATGTTGGCTTTAGGTAGTTACAAGCATCGGCTGGTTGATGGTTGTGTTCTTGGAAATCGCCGGGTCCTTTAAATAGATTGTGTATCGTCAAGGAAAGTGCATGATCTAGTTGGATTGATTTTGATCCTTGGTTGACCATCTCTAGTCTTCTTTTGTAATAATTTCATGTGTGAATAAAGATATATTTTACTCCTGTATTTGGTATGCATTGTCATCTCTATTATTAATTGATGTATTTATTTTATCAGATAGAGCATTAAACACAAACAAGATGTGTTCTAGCTATACCATCAAAGGGTACATGTTGATGCAGTTCTAATAGAGAAATATGCACTATTAAATATGTATGTGGTCGACTCATTATGAAAGTGTTTAGATTACAAAGGCTTTTGGAACATTAAACTTTAATTAGGAAATGTTGATAATTGCTATGGTTAATCCTAGTTGTGTGGGTGAGTGTAACTATAATTGTTGGCATAAATTTTAATCCCAATTAGATAGTATCAATTTTGTATTTTGGTTAATTGGGGTCAATATGTATTTGCGTTGTACAAATATGTCTATCAAAGCAATTGAAATCTTTCCTAGTTGGATGATTAGCAATGGCTTGCATAATGGGTTTTGTATTCATTGATTACACTTTTTGACCTTTCCTTTTATAAAGTTCTTGCCTAGTGAGTTAAACTAGTTGTTTAAAATGTAATCCTTTTCAAGTTGTCCCTAATTATTTTTCTCTTTATTGAATAGAAATTTAGTAGCTAAATTGTCCATCATTTCCTTCTTTGAAAAGCTAATCATGCTTATAAGAAATTTAGTGTGGAGCCTAATCGTGGGATTTAAATTTATTTAGGGTTTCATCAACTCTGATTGTTTTATTTGTAGGTTAAGTGTTAGGGTTTTAGGATCTTATATGTTTCTAATAGTCTAATTGAAAGCCGTAATGGTTTTATTATATT
>VDFB02284538.1:0-30504 GCA_007258455.2 Sequoia sempervirens
CATTCAAGACAAAACACAAGATGAAAAGGGATGAGTAAGATATGAAAAGGCAGTCATAATGCTTCATCAAAATGGTGCAATCTTTGAACAAAGTATATATGCATCTTTCAAATCCAGTTTGCAGTTGTGGTTGTTTTTGAAGATTGACATATCAGTCTAAGATTCCCATCTCCTTGTGTGGGCTTAGAGTGATATTATTTATCACATAGAGCATATTGGAGAGTTGGGTTTGTGCAGGTCAGATTGAAGGCAGTCTTACATCCATCAAGTCAAAGTTTGATACTTTGCATTAGGGGTAGGTGCTCCTTGTAGGTAGGTGCCTACTAAATTTGTAAAGGTCTAGGTGTTCCTTGTAGGTTACACTCTACTAAATCATCCTTTTGTAAATCTGTAGGTTGGTGCCTACTTTGAAAAATATTAGTTCAATAAAGTTGTGTCAACTTGGGGAAATTGATTCATATCAAAAATTTGATTGTAATAAGTTTGAAAAAGAATAAGAAATAAAAATTTGTGATTGATTTACTAATTCACTCCCCCCTCTCAGTAAATCTTTTGTGCTCTTCAGAAATAAGAGAGTTATTACAAAATTAGGGTTTCCAATAAATTCACTCTCAAGGCTATAAATTTGCTAATTTCATGGAGTTTTTTCTTGGTAAGTGGTATCTTGGCCCTAGTAAGTTACAATAAATTTTTTAGAGAATTTAAGTTTCATTTGTGTTATTTATTGCAAAATTATTGGTTTCCATCATGACGGGGCCTACAACAAGGGGCAGAAAGAATTTTGTCACACTGAGGAAAACCCCTAATAAGGATGAGGTAACAATAGATTATATTAATCTCAATGAGGAAATCAGTAAGGTCAAGGATGACATTTCCTCAATGAATATGGATATGTGTGACCTAAAAGGAGATATATCAAACATATGAAGCATGTTAAGCACCTATATGAATGAACCAAGAAAGGAGTCCTCAAGCAACCAAGGTGAAATTTCTATGTTAGCTAATCTTGACCCAAATTTTAATACTCCTATGGGATCTAGGAATTTGTTTCCAAAGGTGGATATGCACAAGTTTGATCGAAAGGATACTCTCACATGGATAAATGAAATGGAGATTTTTTTTGAAGTACATCAAGTCCCAAATGGAAAAAAGCTCACAATGGCTTCCCTATATCTAGAACCAGATCAATTCATTTGGTATCATTGGCTTTGTACTCATTAAAGGAAAAGGGTCTCACTTTCGTATGGTCAATTTTTATAGAGGAACTCCAAGCACAACATAGCAATAGTGTGATAGAAAAATTCTTTAGCGAGCTTACTAAACTTCAACAAATAGGATCAATTAAGTATTTGAAAGGAAGGATTTTGGTACCCTATTGGACACTTACCCTTCTAGGGTTTTTCACCTAAAAGAGAAGGAATAGGATTCAAAATGCACAATGTTTCAATCAATACTAATATAAGGGTGGATAGGAAATGGATGTGAATTCTATGTGGATGTGTTTGAATGCTTACAAATGAAAATAAGTAAATTTAAACTAATCTAATGCAAGATGCTGGAAAACACAGTGTTGATCATTTAGAAATATGAACTAGAAACCTAAATAAGTGAAATTTTTTTTTGATGAGAACGAAAAAAGTGCACCTAGATATAGGTTGATGTTACTGGAAGATTTTGGAATGTCTTAGAAATCACTATTGATGGCCACTGGGACTGATTCACCATGCATGGCTAATTAGTCCTCCTGATGGAAACTTCTAAGAACAGGTTTTTGACTACCGAAAGATGAAATCTGACAAAATCAACTTTTCAGGCCTACAGGTGGGACTCATTTGCGATGGTGGAAAATTAGTCCACCTACAGGAATCTACACTTTTGCTTGCTATAGATGTCCTCTTCTGAAACTGTTGGATTTGGGTCTAAAAATGACTTTTTGTTGATTCTCTAACTTGTTGAATGAAGAGAGAGCTTTACCAATCTTGCAATTTTATCTTTAATGATTCCCAAGCTTCCAAGAGATCTAAATCTACAATCATCCAAGACAAGAGAGAGAGAGATGTTGAATGCTAGGGCATGTGGGTTTGCCTTGGTCAAACCCTGTTTAGGTAATTAAACCAAAATGATGAAATAAAGTAATGAAATATGCAACAATGGAATGGATTACCTTGTCATGATGACTGATCTTGAAATTTTGCAACATAACATGAAGAATCTTCCCTTGAATGTCTTAGGAAGCTCAATGAATGACTTGCAATGTGAAAACCTTAGCTTTTTTGAGAAGATAGATGATGAATGATGAATAATGGATGAATGAATTGATTAGAGATGGAGAGGATGTGAAAATGAGGTGAAAAACACATAAATTTATACAATTTTTGTGCCTTAGTATCTGTTCATACCTCATCATAGGCCGACATCAAGTGATTTTGAATAAAATCCTGAAAGGAAATTTGAAATATTTTGAATTTGGGGCCAAGGGGGACTCATTCACCACCCATGGTGAATGGGTTCCACCTAGGACCTAAAAACATGTGTCAAGAAAAATGTTGTATTTAATGTTATTTGTCAGGATAACATTCAAAGATACACTTAATTACAACTTATGAGGGCATAAAGAGACCAAATAAAGCATGAGAAGGGTGTAAATAGTGAAAATATGCCTAGAAGAGTGTGAAAGATTGTTACAAGACTTTACAACACTTCAAAATAGGGCTTGTTGATGAGTAAAAAGGTGATTTTTAGGTAAATTGCATTAAGCAGAGTCTAGAAGAATGTAGAAATGTCTTACAACACTTCACAACACCTTCACAAGACATCATTAAAAGCATTTTATTTAGTTTGAAAGGGTCGAAGACCTAGTGTGGATGCATAAATGCCTCACATCACCTAGATCAAGACTTCATTAAGTCCATTTAATCATGAATTATTCCCATATCAAGTAAAGGGTACTTTTTCTACGACACAGGATTATATTCAAAAATTCCAAAATCTATCCTTAAGAGTGGATACAATTACAGAGGAGAACTTGAATGATTTATTCTTCGGTAGTCTCAAGGATCACATTCAACATGAGGTACGCATTTTGAGTCCTAGCTCTATAAATGAGTCTTTTATCTTAGCATGTAGGGTAGAGGTGAAATATTTGATTCCTAACAAGTAAGGGGCTAATGTGACATTTGAGAAAGGATATTCAACACCTTCTCATCCTCAACCTACTAGGTTGACCCAACAACAAATTGAGGAGAATAGAGCAAAAGGGTTGTGTTTCAATTGTGATAGAAAATACAATTGAGGACATAAATGTAGTGAAAAGAAATTTTTCTATATTGAAGGCCCAAGTGAGGAAGAAGAGAAGGAACCCATATTAGAGGTTGAAAGGGAGTCAAATGTGGAATCACATGACTATCAACCAATCATTTCTTGTCATGTATTCTCAGGCTTCAGTGCTCCACAAACTCTCAAGGTAGTGGGTTTCTTAAAGAAGTAGAAAGTAACATTGTTGATCGACTCAGGTAGTACTCATAATTTCATCAATAAAAATTTGGCTACTTGTCTAAATTGTTTTATATATCTAGCTCCAAAATTTCATGTTTTGATTGCAGATGGTGGTATAGTTAGTTGTTCTGGGAAGTGTCATTGCATTAAATTATCCATTGGATATTATCACCTCTATAGCCCAGTGTATGTGATATCCATGGGGGCAACATATATTGTTTTGGGAGTACAATGGCTTACTACCTTGGGAAAAATTGAGATGAACTTCCAAGAACTATTCATGATATCTCAATCAAAAGAAAAGACAATAGAGCTAAGAGGATTGAAGGAAAGGTCCCCACAAATGGTAAGCTCTCATAAAATGAAAAATTTGCTTAAGAAAGAAGTTGATGGATTGTGGCCCAATTATGTTCATTAGAAATTTCTCAGTCTAAGGCTCCCACCCATCCATATTTACAAGCAATAATTGATCATCACTTAGTGGTTTTAGGAGATATTCCTAAAGGAATTCCTCCTAAGAAGGATCATGATCATTCTATACAACTAGTTCTAGGAAGCCAACCACCCAACATTAGACCCTATAGGTACCCCCATGTAAAAAAAGTGAGATAGAAAAGATTGTTGAAGAGATGCTAGAGGTATCAATTATTAGGAATAGCCAAAGTGCTTACTCCTCACTTGTGGTGATGATGCATAAGAAGGATGAAACTTGGAACATGTGCCCAAATTATAGAGTGCTCAACTTTTACACCATCAAAGATAAGTTTCCTATTCCAGTCATTGATGATTTCCTAGATGAATTAAATGGAGCTATGTATTTTACAAAGTTAGATCTTAGATCTGGTTATCATCAAATTCAAATTAAGGAAGAGGATATTTGAAAGACAACATTTAGGACTCATGAGGGTCACTATGAGTTTTTTTTATTCCATTTGGTCCTACAAATGCACCATCTACATTTCAAAGTTTTATGAATTCTATTTTTAAGAAATTCTTGAGGAAGTTTGTATTAGTGTTCTTTGATGATATAATGATTTATAGCAAGACATTGGGAGAACATTTTCAACATGTAGATCAAGCATTAAAATTTCTTGAATATCATCAACTCTATGCTAAGCCATCCAAATGTGCTTTTGGTCTCAAGGAGGTGGAATACTTGGGACACATAGTTTCACATGAAGGGATAAAGGTGAATAATAAAATTAAGGCTATAATGGAATGGCCTATTCCCAAAACCATTAAGAAATTGAGGGGTTTCTTGGGATTGATAGGATACTATAGAAGATTTGTGAAGTATTATGGCCATATAGAAACACCCCTCACCACTCTATTGAAGAAGGATTCTTTTCATTGGAATGAGTCCACTAATACAACATTTGAGAGATTAAAGGAGGCTATGTGTACAACTCCAGTGCTTGCCACTCCCGACTTCACCAAGGAATTCATTGTGGAATGTGATGCTTTAGGAAATAGGATAGGAGTTATTATCATGCAAGAAGGTTGACCAATTACTTTTGAGAGTCATCAATTAAAGGGTAAGTATCAGCTCAAACCTATTTATGAGAAGGAAATACTCGCTATTCTTCATGCAGTAAAACAATGGAGGCCTTATCTAATGGGTAGACACTTCAACATTAAGATAAATCATGATAGCCTAAAATATTTTTTGGAACAAAGATTATCTTCTAAAGAGCAACAAAAATGGGTCACTAAGATGTTGGAATATGACTTTGAGATTTTGTATAAGAAAGGGAAGGAAAATGTTGTGGTAGATGCACTTTCTAGGAAGGATGAGAATGATGAAGCCTTATTGTGTGCCATTTTAATACTACAAGTAGATTAGGTGGTTGAAGCCAAAGCAGAGTGGCAAAATGATGTTTCTACAAGTAATCTCATTCAACAGTTAAAGAGTGATCCTATTAGTTTAGATAAGTTTTGTTGGAAGGGAGATGCTCTATGGTATAAAGAGCGATTGTATCTTTGCAAGAATTTCACTCTTAAACACAAGATTCTCATAGAAATGCATCAGTCTATAGTTGGGGGTCATTTAGGATTTTTGAAGACTTACCATTGAGTCAAGCACAATTTTTTTGGGAAGGGCTTAAAGGTGATGTTCAAAAATTTGTGGTCAAATGTTTGGTTTGTCAAAGAAACAAAGGGAAGACAATCAAGACACCAGGTCTCTTGCAAAATTTAGTTATTCCTAGCCAACATTGGGAAGAGGTATATATGGACTTCATCACATGGCTTCCAGAATATAAGGGTCATAATGTTATCATGGTAGTAGTAGATCGCCTCACTAAATATGAACATTTCATTGCATTAACACATCCCTTTACTACAAGTATAGTGGAAAAAGTTTTTTTGGAGAACATACAAAAACTACATGGTACACCTGAGGTTATTGTTAGTGATCATGATCCTTAATGCAATTAGATTTCCACAATCCATATGAAATTAGTTTTGTTTCTTTTAGATTTGATTGTGTTCTATTTTTTCATCAACGTTTCAGATCACACTCAATGATCCACCATTAGGATGAAGAGTTGAAGAGGATGAGAAAATATTAGTTGTAGATCAGTTGGTTAAGAAGATAAATAGGAGGAAAAAGGGGGGAAGGAGGGGAAGCACATCCCACAAGGGAAATAAATAAAAAATTAACTAAAAGAAATGAAGAAAATATAGAAATTAAAAACAACTAAAAACACTAACCAACTAAGAAAACACATACGCACTAAAAATTCAAAAAATAAAGAGGGAAGGAGCATAAGTGAAAGGTTAAAAATCTAAAATACTAAGAAAATTCAAGGACAAAAGAGCATAAAAATATTGAGCAACAAAATGGAAACTAAGAATGTATGCATAGATGTATATTTAAATATAAATATCTATCAAAAGATACAAAAATGGATGAATATATATAAGAATGCATGCATATGAGAAAGCATGAGATTAAAAGAATAAGAAAGCATGCCAAAAAAGGAAAGGAAAATGATGCATATAAACATACCAAAGAAATAAAAGTAACTAACAATAAAAGAAAGAAAATGAGAAAATATGAATATATAGGAAAATATAAGAAAATATAAAGGTCAAAGGAAAATTAGTCACATAAGAATAAAAAAACAAGAAGAAAAAGATAAAGAAAAACCTAAAAAATACTTAAATAACAAATAAAAGCTAGACAATATGCAAAAGCAAGAACACAAGAATAAGATTAAAACTATAAAAAAAAAATAATAATCAAACAAATGTGTGTGTGTGCACATGTGCCAAAGAATACATAAATAACAAAGAAAAATATAAGACAAAAATATAAATATGTGAAAACTCAATATATTCAGCAAAGAAGAAACAAAAACTTATATCAATATATGAATAGTAATATATGAAATATATATATAAGGTACACAAAAATAGAACCAAGAAAATAAAGAAAACCCACATAAGTAACAAATTAAGAAAATACACAAAATAGATAAATCAAAATAGATAAGGAGAGTATACAAAAAGTATCAAAAAGTCAATAAAGAAAAGGCACATAAGCAACAGATTAAGAAAATACACAAAAGCTAAATTATAAATCAAAATGAGAAATAAAAGAAAGAAAACAAAGGCTACAAAAAATATCCAAACAATGCAAGCTAAAATATAAATAACTAAAAAAGAGAGCAAGCCTGAAAGTGCTTGGAAATATAATAATGTAAGCACACAATTTTATTTTATTTTTAAATGCATTAATGAAAATAATAATATGCATATGTATTGAAAAGGATAATAAAGAAACAAAAGAAAAAACTAAAATGTAATTCCAGAAAGATAAAGAAAAAACTAGAATAAAAATAATAACCAACACTAAATATAATAAAAGACTCAAAATATAAATAATCAAGAACAACAACTATATAAACATTAATATTAAGAAAATCCAAATAAATAGACTAAGAGAAAAGACCCAAAGAGAAAAATAGAAAAAAAATGAGAATAAAAATAAGCATAAGATGAAAACAAAACAATGAAAAAATAAAAAGAAAGGGCAACAAAAAAAGCTACAAAATAAAACCCAAACAATTAATTAGGAAAAACTCTAGGAAAATATTAAAGAAGTAAAAGAAAAACAAAGAAAAAAATTGAAAAATAAACAATGCAAACTATTAATAATAGAGATACACCCATGCAAGAAAATAAGTAATACCAAAAAAGAATAATAATTTTTTTCAAGTTTGTCAAGTCCATGAGGCCAACAAACATGAAAAAGAGGGGGCAACCCAAAAGGAAGGGGCACACATAATTATACACTACATAAACACAAAAAAAATTATAAGCAAAGAAAAATGGAGAAACCAAGGGAAAAGGACAAGAAAAAGAGGGGGCAGCTTAAAAGGAAGGGGCACTAGAAAGATGATAGAGGAAGGGGAAAACACAAGAAACCACCTTGACTAACAAGAAAGATGGAAAACTAGATAAGGGGGGCAAGGAAGCAAGAAAGAGGGAGGAAGGAAAGGGGGTCAAGGATGGGCTTTATGGTAGTTTGAGAGGTTGGATAGAAGAGGTTGCCAAGAGAGACTAAGAATCCAACCTTCATCACGATTAAGGCCAGTGGGGTGATTGAAGATTTGGATGGATTCCTTAAGCTTCCTCTTGTGAAAATTTTCTTCTTTGCACAAGATTTGGGTGTTCTCAAGACAAATATGATGCTTGGTTGAAGAGGAGTGCTCAGCGAGGGTAGACTTAACAACTTGATCATGTAATATATCAACACTATGTTCTTTGATTCTGGTGTTGAAAGAGCAACCCATTTTGCTAATATAAGGAGTGCCACAAGAACAAACAACTTTTTAGACCCTCGAGTCTAGAAATATATCTCTAGGGTTTTTAATAGAAGGGATGCAATTTTTTAATGTGGAAAAAGGCTTGAAAGCACTATGAAGGCCCTTTTTTAGAAGAATTTTTGAGATTTTATGAAATACGCCTTCAACAAACAACAAGGAAGGGAAAGGAAGAGAAGTAGGTTTGGAGGAAATAGAGTCAGAGATAGGGGGGAACCTAAGTTTGGATTGTTTGAGGGTTTTGGAGACTTGTTGGTGTACCTATTCAACCTAAAGACAGAATGAAGATCATCCAATTCTTGGTCTAAGTTTTCATGGTCACAAATGCAGTGGGCCCTTGTGGCCAACGTTTTGAGAATACCAAATTTTTGGCTAGGGTGATGGTGGAAAGATGAGTGGAGGTATAAATCCATGTGGGTAGCCTTGTGGAAAACTCGATGGCTAAGGGACCCATCAGGGATTTTGAGGATTAACACATTGAGGAACAAAAATTGGTTATTATATTCAAGTTCCTTAGTGAATGAGATGGGAGGAGAAATTTTGTTGAGGTGAGCATGAAAATCCTCAAAATTTTCAAGCCCATGAGGCCAACAAACATTGGTGTCATCCACAGATCATTTTCACCATCTCAATTTGAGGGGGGAGGAATTGAGGGAAATTTATTCAAAATGCTCCATATAAAGGTTGGCAATGACAGGTGAGAGAGGGGAACCCATGGCCACACCATCAACCTGCTCATAAATAACACCTTGGAAAGAGAAAAAAGTGGATCTCAAGCATAAATCCACTAAGGAGGCAATCTCGTCATTAATCTTATGCTTGACAATATCCAAAGCAATGGGAATGGGAACCTTGGTGAAGAGGGAGGTTACATCAAAACTCACTAAGATTTCATTAATTTCTACTCTAGTTTCTTGAATAAATTGGGAAAAATGGGTGAAATCTTTGATGGAGTTAGAATTTCCAAAGATCAAGGAGATTACCTTGGCAAGGAAGGAGGCCAACTTGCAAAGATTTATTCTATTGTGATCTTATCTTCACTAGTCAATTTTGGAAACATTTATTCTCATGTTTGGGTACTTAGTCGGCTCATAGTTCTTCATACCATCCTCAATCTGATAGGAAAACCAGGGTTTTTAATAAGTGTTTGGAAGGATATCTATGTTGTTGCACTTCAGATAAATAGTCACAATGGGTAGATTGGCCACCACTTGTAGAATGGTGGTATAAGACTTCCTTTCATAGTTCATCAAAAATATCTCCACTTATGGAACTATACAATTATCACTCTTTCCATCACTTCATCACTGAAGGTGTCACCAAAAGTTCAAGTAGTGGAGGACCATTTTCTTCATCAACAACAAGTACTCTTAGGGATTAAGGATAATTTAGCCATGGCACGAAATTGAATGAAACAACAGGAAGAGCAACACCATAGTGAAAGAAGTTTTGAAGTTGGGGATTGGGTCTTTTTGAGATTGCAATCTTATGAGAAAATCTCACTGAAGAAAAAAAAAAGAATAATAATTTGTCTCCAAAATATTTGGCCCATACCAAATCATGCAAAAGATAGGTAGTGTCACCTATAAGTTGGAGTTGCCAACTATAGCAAAGATACATCCAGTTTTTCATGTTTCTTATTTCAATAAGGTATTTGGGCACAATATCCCTACTGAAACAGTATTACCCAAGCTCGATGATGAAGGAAGAATCATCTTGGAACCATAGCACATTCGTCAAACCCACACAAAGAAGCTAAGGACTAGAACACTCACTGAGTATCTCATCCAATGAAAGAATTTAACAGTTGAAGATGCCACATGGGAAGATGAGGAGTTCATTCAAAAGAATTCACACTTGATTAGCATTGAGTAAAATGCTTCTTTGAAGAAGGTGGGCATGCTACACCCTTAATATTAGTGTATATTGGGTTATGAATAGTCGGCTTGTGGCTATCTTAACTCCTAATTAAGTCATGTTATCATTATTATATTTTTATTTAGTTGTTTAGGTTGGCCTAGGGCTTATATAGGGTTATCTAAGTTGGTCTGGGTGATATCCTAGTCATAAATAGGAATATATAGGAGGTTGTGAGTCTTATTTCATCATTGTATTGTGAATTGTGTTCTTATTGGAGATATTTGGAGGTTTTCCCCTTCGAAGTGGCTTGTTATTCTCGGTTATTATCAAGTATTTTTAGCATATTTCATATCTTCTTCTTTTGTGCAAGTTATTTCATTACAGGTTGAGGATTTAAGGGTTGAGGGTTAAGAGATTAGGGTTAAGGTATAGGGTTGAGGGTTTAATTTAAAGGGTAGAGGGGTGAGCTTTGAGGTTTGAGGGACTAGGGTTAAGGGTCCAATGTATATGGTAGATGGTTTATAGTTGAGGGTTGAGGACTGAGGGTTGAGGGTTGAGGGATTAAGGGTTTAAGGTATAAGGTTGAGGGATTAGGGTTGAGGGTTTAATATATAGGGTATAGGGTAGAGGGTTTAAGGGTTGAGGGTTGAGGGTTGGGAGTTTAAGATTTGAGGGTTGAGGGTTTAGGGTTTAGGGTTTGAGGGTTGAGGATTTAAGGGTTGAGGGTTTAAGGGATTAAGGTTGAAGGGCTGAGGGTTTAAGGGTTGATGGTTAAGAGATTAGGATTTAAGGTATACAATTGAGGGTTTAAAGGTTGAGGGTTGAGGGATTAGGGTTGAGGGTTGAGGGTTTATGGTCTAAGGTATAACATTGATGGATTAGGGTTGAGAGGGTAGAGGGTTTACAATTGAGGGTTGAACATTGAGGATTGAGGATTGATGGCTTAGGGGTGAGGGTTTAGGGTATAAGGTTAAGGTAATAGGGATTAGGGTTTAGGGTTGAGGGTTTAATTAATAGGGTACAGGGTTTAAGGGTTGAGGGATTAAGATTTAAGAGTTTAGGGTTTAAGGGTTGATGTTTGAGGGATTAAGGTTAGGGTTGAGAATTTAGGGTCTAAGGTATAGTGTTTAGGGTCTAATGTATAGGGTAGAGGATTTACATTTGAGGGTTGGGGGTTGAGGGATTAAGGGTTTAAGGGTTGAGGGTTGATGGATTAATGGTTTAAGGTATAGGGTTGAGGTTTTAATATATAGGGTAGAGGGTTGAGGGTTGAGAGTTTAAGGCATAGGGTAGAGGGGTGAGGGTTGAGGTTTTAAGGGTTGAGGGATTAGGGTTGAGGGTTGAGGTTTTATGGTTTAAGGTAAACGGTCGAGGGATTAGGGTTGAGGGTTTAATGTTGATGGTTGAGGGTTGAGGGTTGAGGGTTGAGGGTTGAGGGTTGAGGGTTGAGGGTTGAGGGTTGAGGGTTTAAGGGTTGAGGGTTTAGGGATTAGGGTTGAGGGTTTAGATTTTAGAGTTTAATGTATTATTATCACCTGAATGTGCACCCTCTCCTATGTTATATGCATCTACATAATGTAATTTAGTAATGTAATATTTTTTATTTTTTATATGCACATAAATGTGACACAACAGAGTTAAAATGCACCTTCTTTTCACTTGTAAAACATAACTCTACCTGTTTGACCTAGTAGCTAAAATAGGTAACATTTTTGGTGACATCTGATATATGTTTTCCTTCTAAACATCCTAACCAGTTTCCTGAAGCTTATCCATTGGGTATTGAGTCACTTAAAAGTTGAAAAAACTTGAAAACAGTCTTGTAAACTACTGTAACTCATTAGAATTGTGTATGATACCTTAGAAACTTATTCAAACACCAAAAATTTAGAAGGAAAACTACCTAACTATGCTGAACAACACTTAGGGATTTTGAAAAACTAACCCTAATCTACATTAATGGAGAAAGACACCAACTCAAACGAAACCATTCACTAGTTGGGTAAAGTATCTTCCTTTCTTCATAAGCTTATAATCCTCCACATGTTTATGAGAAACTAAGGAGAGGTGTAGAAATGACAAAATTTCAACTAGCTGCTACCATACCCCTTTGAAAGTGAAAATTCCTCCGCTTACCTTCACATCTTGGTTAGGAAAAATGTTGTTTTAGAATGGATGGATAGGATGAATTCTTTCATCTTCAGCTACATTTTTATGCTTGGGTGTAATCAAGATAGGAATATTTGTATTGTCCTCCATGCTATCTAGATGCCTATTTGAGCATCCTCTAGAAAGAGTGCATTCAAAACTCTCCATGTTGGTTTCTTGTTGTTCCAAATCATGTTGTTTTTGATCTTCTACTTCAAGGGATGCCAGTTCAATATCCAAAGTTGGGAAAAAAGAGGCTTCCTCATGAGCCAAAACAAACTTTAGATCATTCCAAAATGAAACTAATTCATGAGCTAAAGCTTCATTCTCATATTGATTTTCATGAACCAGTAACTCATTACACTATTGAATATCTTGTCCCAAAACTTGGGTTATCACAGATATATCTTCTTTAATTTGTTCAACAAACATAGGTAGCCCATCATACCAAAACATATCAGCCTCTTTTCCACCAAGTTCCTCATGTTCATTTGTCTCCACCTGTTGGTTGGGACAACGCGGTTCATACTTATGAGATATCTCCTTGATCTCATCTTACTAATTGGAATCATCTAATTCCTAAGATGCAAGATAAAACATGGTTGTTTCCTCCACTTGTTCCTATTGTTCATGGGTTTGTTCCTCAACTTTTATTGCATCATCATCTAGCTTTGAACAAAACTGTTTAATTATCTCAGTGCACATCTCTCCAAAAAGCTCAACATTAGCTTTCTCATGCATAACATTCTCAAAGATATCAAAGCTCATACCTTGAAAAATGGTGTTAGGTTTAGTTTTATGCTTATCTTCATGGTTCAAGGATCCATTGTCTGATTGACTAATTTCAACTAACAACTCATCAAATTTCCCAATGTCTTCTTGTTGTTCTGATACTATAGTTGGGGTGATAAAAATCACACCACCTTCATCATGCTGAATGAATGAAGGTAACTCATCAGTCCAAACCATAGAATGCTCTTCTTGGTCAGCCTCTTGCACCTTTTCTTCCTGTTGTCCTAACTAAACTATTGAAATATTTTGATAATCATTTTCAACAAAATCAAGAGCATCATTAGCTAAAAAATTGTAAGATCCATCTTGAGAGGTCTTCTCTTGTTCAATATTTTGCTACTATAATTGGTAACACTTTATAGCTAAATGCAATAGATTTACCTTAAACTAATTTCTTCTAAGAGGAGTAAGCTATCTTGATCAATGTGTTTCTCTTCTTCTAATTTCTATATGTTAGAGCATGGTTCCATTCATATGGTTGGTTAGGAAACCTCATAGGGTAGAAAAGATGGCCCTTTCGAACTTGGAATCTTAAGGGTAGAAGGCTACTTGAAACCTATAATTTCAGATATTGGAGAAGGGTCATTGGTAGGCTGATTAGAATCATTTAACCTTTGTACCTATACCATAGAAAAAAAGAAACTTGCTTGATTTGGGGAATAATTGATGATAAATTGGACTTAATAAGGCCTTGATTTGGTGTTGTGAGGTGTTTTTCACATTGACACTAGGTCTTGGACCCTTGCAAATAAAATAAAATGCATTTAATGATGTCTTGTAAAGGTGTTGTAAAGTGTTGTAAAATACTTTCATGCATCTCTAGACTTAATGAACCCATCTTCCCTTAATTCAACATTATAAAATGTATTTAATAGAATTATTACACTAATCTAGAAGGCTTGTAAATTAAACATAATGATAATCTAGTATTGTAATTTGTCTTACACATTCACATTAGATCTTGTTCCTTTCTAGGTTGTATAGACCTTATTTTAATGATAAAAAGTGTATTTAATCACACTTTCACATTGGACTTTGTGTCCTTGGCCTTATCCACCTTTTACATCATCATTAATAGGCACTTATGACCCCATATTGTGCATCCCAAGGCATAATTTGATGAAATACTTGACAAAGTCACCATATATACATGATTTACTCATTTCTCAACAACCCAACTAGTAAATGGGCCCCTCTAGGACTAATTCTCCATCTGTGGTGAATGAGTCCCTACTAGGTGGGACTGATTCACCCAAGGTGGTGAATTAGTCCCATTTGGGTCATTTTTGAGTTTTGAGCAGGAAAAACTGGAATTTAAGTTTATTATTCTTTCATGTTGGCCTCAGGGATCCAATTTACAGGAAAATAAGGTGAATTTCCTATAAAATCAAGTCTCAAAACCCTAATTGAAAATATCTTAACTCATTTCATAACTCATTCATCATTTTTCTTCCACTTCAAGCTAAGCAAGCTAAGGTTTTATCATTCTAAGTCATCAAGATAGCTTCTTAAGACATTCAAGGGAATAATCTTGATCTTTTACTGTAGAATATCAAGATCAAATATCATGGAAAGGTATTAACTCCATTTCTTCATTCTTCATTATATTTTTTCTTCATTTTGGTTTAATTACCTAAAAAGGGGTTTGACCAAGGCAAACCCCCATGCCCTAACATTCAACATTTCTCCTTCTTTTCTTGTGTGTTTGTAGATTTAGACATCTTGAAGGCTTGGAGATCATTGAAGATCAAGTTGTAAAGTTTTTGAAGACATATCCTTGTTGACCAAGTCAAAATATCAACTAAAGTCACTTTCAGAGGTGAACACCTATCAAGAACTGAAGAGTAGACTGAGGGCTTCATTTTCAACTTTTGAATTTCTAGAAATTCAAAAGTGGACTAATTTTCCATTGATGGCGGATGAGTCCCACTGCTAGGCTTGAACATGGTTTCCTATAGTTTTGGATACCCTTTTGTTTGAAATGGGCTCCAAAATAGTTTCCCAGATCTGGGACTAATTCACCTAGAATGGCGAATGAATCCTAGTAGGCCAAATTTCTAGCATCAACAACATTTTAGAAGTCATTCCTAGTCTCCATCAAGTCTCCAAGTGCACACTTTCAGTTTCATCCATTTTTGTTACAATTTGCATTCATTTCTAGGTGTTTTTGCATATCAAAATGTGTTTTACAACTTGCATTTTCTTATTTTTTACTTAATAATCAGTATCTTTCTTTATTTTTCTACATTTAGAGCATTAAATCTAGAAAATTTCATCCATCCTTGCATTAATCTTGAATGTTTACATTGCATTTTGGCCTAAATCTTTGTTTACAATACCTTCCCCTCCTACTGATGAATATAAGCTTGATAGGAAAGCTCTTCTTGCTACATATCAAAATCTTGGTGCCTCTTGATATCATCCAATTTCCTACGAAAATCTAGCAATATATTTTCAATATTACTAATTCCCCTATTATCAGCGTTTTGGGGCTGGATATGAGGACAAGACTACTGATTTGGAAAAAAATAACCTTCTTGAGACTGATTCTAGGCATATACTGGCTGCCATGATGATGGAGTAGGGGTGGGTGGGTGGTAGGCATGTTGAACATGCTGGTCAATTGCTATTCGTAAGTTGCTTGGACTAAAACCAACATTGAAATTGTTTGGATATGACTAATAAGATGATGTAAGCACAACACTTTCATGAAAGGTGAATGGTAAGACATATCCCCATGAAACCTAAATATGTTAACTCATTCAAATACTGGAAAATTAGAGCAAAGCATATTTTCTTGTTGAAAAACTTGAAACATATCAACACTTGAACTACTGAAACTAGTAGGTAATCTCTCCAAAGTTGCTAGGTATGTATTTGAACACCTCAAAATGAATAAAATGACTACTATACACACCAAACAACAGTGATATAAGATATGAACTGAACTAAAAATCAGTTCTCCATCCCACTGAGTGTGCCAAACTTGTTATCACCTGAATGTGCACCCTCTCCTATGTTATATGCATATGCATAATGCAATGTAGTAATGTAATCTTCTAATTTTTTTATATGCACATAAATGTGACATAGTAGAGTTAAAATGTACCTTCTTAAATTCACTTGTAAAACTTAATAACTCTACCTATTTGAGCTAGTAGCTAAAATAGGTAACATGTATAAGGTTGTGGGTTTAGGGTTGAGGGTATAATACATAGGGTAGAGGGATTACAATTGAAGGTTTAGAGTTTAAGGGTTGAGGGTTGAGGGTTTAGGGATAGGGAATAGGGTTTAGAGATTTGGGTTTAAGGGATGATGGTTGATGGATTAAGGGTTTAAGGTATATGGTTGAGGTATTAGTGTTGAGGGTTTAATATATATGGTAGAGGGTTGAGATTTTAGGGCTGAGGGTTTAAGGGTTTAAGGGTTGAGGGTTGAGGGTATAGGGTTGAGAGATTAGGGTTGATGGTATGATGTATAGGGTAGAGGGTTTATAGTTGAGGGTTTAAGGTTAAGGGATTAAGGGTTTAAGGAATAGGGTCGAGGGTTAGGGTTGAGGGTTTAATAGTTGAGGGTTGAGGGTTGATGGTTTAAGGGTTTAAGGGTTGAGGGATTAGGGTTGAGGGTTTAATGTATAGGGTAAAGGGTTTATAATTGAGGGTTTTGGGGTAAGGGATTAATGGTTTAAGGGAACTGAGAGTTTAAGGGTTGAGGTTTTAAGGGATTAAGGGTTTAACGTATAGGGTCAAGGGATTAGGTCATTGAGGGTTGAGGAATGAGGGTTTAAGGGTTTAAGGTTTTCAAGGTTGAGGTTATAAGGTTGAGGGATTAGGGTTGAGGGTTTAATGTATAGGGTAGAGGGTTGAGAGTTGAGGGTTGACGGATTAAGGGTTTAAGGATTTAGGGTTGAGGGATTAGGGTTTAGGGTCTAATGTATAGGCTAGAGGGTTTACAAATGAGGGTTGAGGGATGAGTTATTAAGGGTTTCAGGGTTGAGGGATTAAGGTTTTAAGGTATAGGGTCAAGGGATTAGGATTGATGGTTTAATGTATAGGGTAGAGGGTAGAGGTTTTAAGGGTTTAGGGTTCGAAGGTTTAAGGGTTGAGGGTTGAGGGTTGAGGGTTGAGGGTTGAGGATTGAGGGTTGAGGGTTGAGGGTATAATGTATAGGGTAGATGGTTTATAGTTGAGCGTTTAAGGTCAAGGGATTAAGGGATTAAGCGTTGATGGATTAATGGTATAAGGCATAGGGTTGAGGGTTGAGCATTAATGTATAGGCTTGAGCATATAGGGAATTGTAGTGAAACTTCATATCACACATAAAATGAGACATACATAGCACTTAATTTATGTCATAATTTCTCTAATAAAGGTCTTGTAGATGTAACTCAACCCAATCCCCTATTGACACATGATGACAATTGGAAAATGTTTACAAAATCAGCTTTTTCAAAATATGAGCATGCTATGAGAAAGTTGAAATTTGTCTATTTTTAAAGCAAGCAAAAATGCTACTCATATTATAATGCAAGCATGTTTTAGCTTGCACTAAAAATGGTAAAAAAGAAAGGGTACCTATGATCTAGGCCCACATGCTATGTTATTCTCATGCTTTTTCATGCTATTGGAGAAAACACATGTAGTTTTTACACATTCCACCACCTTTTCACCACCTTTTTCTGGTTCATCAATTGAGGAAGGAGGATCAATAACAAAGTTTTTACATCAAATTTGATTATATGAACTCATATTTTCATGTTTGTAGTGTTGCAATGTTAATTATGATTTTATTGTTATAATTTCACATCATAGATTGGTTAATTCTATAGATTTTAGTAATTCTATTAGAGTTATGTAGAATTAAACATTGAAAAGGAAGCAACTCCATGAAAAGCTCAAATTCTCTAGGAGTTTGATGCAATAAGAACAAACTACACATAATTGGGTAGTTTCTCAAATTGAATATCTGATTTTAAGGTATGTCAAGTCTTTATACATGTTCTTTACATTTTCCTTCATTCGCTTATGGTTTATATCAATTCTTACCATACATGCTTAATATAATGCTTTTATTTTGTTATCATGTTGATTTTGGGACTAAATTTTTCTAAGTATTCAAAATTATGAGTGCTCAACATACATAACCTTAATCAAATGCATTAGATTTTGCTAAGCGATTATATTAGATTTTATTAATATAATAAAATGCATCATGTTAATCATCCTTATCTTTATAGTACTAAACATATACCCTTCATGAGAAGATAAATTTTCATCCTTTCTTATTGAGAAAATATATTTTTTGTTAGTGTGCCAAATTCACCACATCAAACTACTTCTCTCTTATCAAATTCACTATGTGATGCCATCCCACATTCAATTTTCAAGGAGCATACAATCCGTATTAGGATATCAAGCAACATTACATAAATTTTACATGGTGTCATGCTTGCATGTGTCATGGGGGTCACATTGGTTCCAAATCAAGTTCCTTATGTTTCATGAGTCTATCTACATCAACTTTGAATAGTGTCATGCTTGCATATGCCATGTCACACTAGCTCCAATTCCATGATGCATCAACCATCACATCGTATTAAAAGTTTCATTATGACTGTCATAACCTTGTTAAGACAGGCTTTAACTTTATCAGGTTTTTCAAAATTGTCTTAGGGTAGTCATAACTTCATTATGGTAGTCCTAATGAATCTATGATAGCCATAACTTCATTGAGAGTATCATAAGTCCATTAAGACAATCCTAATGAATGTAGGACAACCATAGGCTTGTTATGAATGTTAAATCATTACAAGTTTTCTTTCCTCATGCTATTTTCTGCCCTCTTCATGCACAAACTTGAGAATTGGCACAAATTTCCTTAGTTTCATATTTCTTTACTTGATTAGTACTATGGTGGAACTAATCTTTATCTCTTTTTCATGCTACAAATACAATTCTTCATCATGCCGAGGAAATGGTCAAGGATTCCTCTAACATAGGATGAGTAAGAAGCTAAGAATGCAAAGAAAAGATAATAAATTTGGCAGCTTCTTGAAAAGAGGAAATTGAAAATGATAGAAGAAGATGTGCCAATTGAAGAGGAAAAAGAAGCTAAGAATGCAAAGAAAAGAGAACAAATGAGGCAACTTTGTGAAAAGAGGAAATTCAGGACAATAGGAGAAGACATGCCAATTGAAGAGGAACTTGAACCAATCCTAATGAACCAAGTTAGAGGGACACCATCTACCACATCTCAAGTTGAAAGTATATCATCACTCACATGTGAAGAAGGAGGTACACCATCTTTCCCAAATCAACTTCAAGGTATGTCATCTATTCCATCTCCGATAAAAGGTATGCCATCTATCTCTTCTCATTTCAATATTGATGAAATTCATAATGTTGAGGAATATTTACCTTTGAGAATACCTCCTAGAATTTTTCATAGAAAGCCTAAGTTTTTTATTGATATTGTTGAAAATATTTTATAGGCAATGGTTGATAAGATTCCAAGCTATACTTGTAGAATATATGCTAATAATATTTGGAAATTTTTCTTTGAAGGGTTGAATGAAACTGAAAGATGTCAACTACTTGTTAGATTGATGAGAAGTCTAAAGTATAGGTCCATTATGAAGATTCTTGGGCTGAGAACATCAAAAGCTTCAAGTGACAAATCTATTGTGATTAATCTAATGAGTGCATATGAGAGTGTGGGTAGCACATCACACACCATATATAATAATGTTACATGACATGTCATTACATCAACAATAGTAAGTAAACAATTGAAGAAAGCTCATATCATTAGAAAGACAAGTCAAGCATTAAGAATAAATATAAATTTTTTATTAAGAGCCATTGGAAGGCACCAAAGAATTAAGGACATAGATGATAATGAATTATGGGAATTCTCAGGGAGACTACCGTGAAAATATAAACCAATTTTTGAAGCATTGAGATACCTAATTGAAGACTTTTGGAAGAATAACATGAAAGGTATCTCCAAATCAAAGGGATGTGGTAAGAAGAAAAATTGGTAGATGAAACCATGAGCCACATCCAAATAATTTTTTGGATATGACTCAAATGCAATTTTTTGGAAAATTTCTAGAGATGTATCCTCAAGTTAAATTTTTTCAAAAGATTCTTTGAAATGCTTAAGCCTTTTTATGTCAAAATAAAGCACACACACACTACTTTTTGTAGAGTACATATTGAGTTTTCTAAATATTTTTATGTTTATCGATGTATATGTTAAGATTTGAATACTAAAAATGTTATGTAGGATTGTGGCATACATGCCCCTACTACATCTTAAAATATTTCATATCAATAATTTTATGTGAAAGAGAGGAAGGTCAATTATTTTACAAGAAATTATGTTTGGATGGCACATGTTAGCATTGTGGTGGATTGCAATGTATGCCAATAAGTGAACATATGGAAAGTACACATGTGGTTGGAAATGAACTAGTAGAATTTGGAAAGTATAACACTGGGCTACAATACAAAATATGGTAAAGAAGGAAAAATGTGTGATTTGGTTATTCAAAATATTCTAGTGTATTAGTTTATGTCTAGATTTCATGATAGTATAGTGTATGAGTATGCAAGTCATACCCATAGAGCTCAATGGTTGGACTTGCAAGTCAAGTTATGTAAGGACACATATCCACTTGGTAGCATTACTTTAGTCATCAACTTTGTAGAGAACTACAGTCTACAACCACAACATGAGGTGTACTCAAAGTATTGCAATTGCACACAAGTTGCTATATTTGTACACATAACATTCACTCATGCTAATGAAAACACATAGGATAAAAAAAGATCACAAGAGAGTATCATTTTTATATGATTGATGATCACAAACATTCTATAGAGTTCATGCAAGGTTGTTTTTTCAGGTGTTCTACAATGATTTGGATAGAAGGGGCATATCATTTCGTCAACATATCATATGATCAGATAATTGTGCATCATAATTAAAGAACTTGTGGATGTTCTATTGGTTGAGTAGGATGCATAATATTATAGGTGTTCAAAATATGGGGAACTTTTGTGAGGTCGGTCATGGAAAGGGGGATCATGATGGTGCAAGAGCATGTGCCAAAAGAGCCATAACACAAGAAGAGTTAAAGTATTTAAAGAAAATGTAAAGTTAACAAATGAAAAATCAATCACCAAGTGGTGTAATTCTTTATGGGTCTAGGCAATGAAGGAAAGTCTTTAGTTTGTAGATTTTTTTGGTTGATAGATGATACTAGCATTATGCAATATGATGATTATTGTACACTGATAGGATCAAGTGAGCTACACTCTTTTAGAACCTTTAGTGTAGGTTCATGGAGTATACATGGGTAAACCTACAAAATTGGTTTACAATTCCAGTGAAGAAGGAAATTGCAAAAAATGCCCCCATGCAAAAAATTTTGGTTTTTTGGGGTTCGAACAAAAATATGGTTCAAGCGAACCCAAAGGGGGCTCACTAGAACCCCCCTTCGAGGAACCCAATAAATTTTGGGTCCCACATTTCCTTGGAAAAAAAAACAAAGGAAAGGTTTGTGGAAAGGGGGTTCACTCGAACCAAGGTTCGTTGGAACCCCCCTTTCCCCCATTCTCCCCCTCTAGCACCAAGAAACTCCAAAATATTTCCCTTTGAAGATCGAGTTAAGGATGAAAATGGAGGAGACTTCACAGACCCAACTGGATGATGGTAGTCCTTGAAATGAGCTATCCAATGAATAAAATTTTAATATGTTTTGGTTTTACTATGTATTTTTTTTTAGTTTGATTAAACATAGGTTTTTCACCAAAATTCAAGCTCTCCATTCTACAGATGTGGAAAAATAGTAGATTATCAATTTTTTCTTTTGAAAAATATAAGTGCAGTAGATATTGATATCCTTGATCCAACAAAAAAAAAATGAATTTCAATACATACAAAAAAAGTTATGTTGTATATGGTTCGCCTATGTCTGAATTGTAATTGGTTTAGCTTTGAAACTTATTTAAGGAAAAAATATTCAATAAAACACTATGAAAGAAATTGGAAGCACTAGATATCATAGATACAAATCAAAATTTGAAAAAAATAGAATTTTATCCTTCAAGGAATAAAAGTTATGTTGTATACGATGAGCATCACTCCTTAAAAATGGTGTTTACTGAAAAAAACTAGTTTTTGAAGGAGATGGAAGAAGAAGTGCAATCTGATTCCAATTTGTTTTTTAAAAATATATTTAGAATCTATAGAAAAATGTCACAAATCACTAGTTTGCAACATCTTCAAATTCCTCATGGTTTAGCTACTATAGGTGCCTGAAAGTGAAGATTTAGTTAGAAAAAAATAGTTTAGTGTCCAGTTTGGAAAAAAATTGTAAACCGTGTGGTTGGAAATGAACTAGTAGAATTTTTAAATTATAACATTGGCGTACAATACAAAAGATGGTAAAGAATAAAAAATGTGTGATTTGGTTATTCAAAATATTCCAACTTGTATTAGTTTATGTATATATTTTGTGATAGTATAGTGTATGAGTATGCAAGTCATACCCATTGAGCTCGATGATTAGACCTACAAGTCAAGTTATGTAAGGACACATATCCACTTGGTAGCATTGTTTCAATTGTCAAATTTGTAGAGAATACAATCTACAACCACAAAATGAGGTACAATCATAGTATTGCAACTCCACACAAGTTGCTATATATTTGTACACATAACACTCATTCATGCCAATGAAAACACATAGGATGAAAGAATATCATAAGGGAGTATCATTTTATATGATTTATGATCACACACATTTTATAGAGTTTGTGCAAGGTTGTTTTCCAGGTGTTCTACCATGATTTGGCTAGAAGGGGCATATCATTTCATCAACATATCATATGATTGGATAATTGTGCATCACAATTATCCAACTTGTGGATGTTCTATTGTTTGAGTAGGATGCGTAATATTATAGGTGTTCAACATATGGGGAACTTTTGTGAGGTCAGTCATGGAAAGGGGGATCATGATGGTGGAGGAGCATGTTCCAAAAGAGCCATAGCATGAGAAGAGTTAAAGTATTTAAAGAAAATGCAAAGTTGATAGATGTAAAATCAATCACCAAGTGGTGTAATGCTTTGATGGGTCTAGGTAATGAAGGTAAGTCTTTAGTTCATAGATTTTTTTGGTTGATAGATGATAATAGCATTGTGCAATATGAGGATTATTTTACACTAACAGGATCAAGTGAGCTACACTCTTTTAGAAGCTTTAGTGTAGGTTCATGGAGTATACATATGTGGAAGATGGCCCGATTTTGTTCTTCATGTACAATTCAAGCTTGGAATGAGTGTGAGTCAAAAAGTGGGTTGACGAATGATGCTTACAATATTAAGCCCACTTGACACGTATCAACTCTCGATGAAACTAAAAATGACATAGAAGGAATCATTGATTGAATTTGATCACATATCATATCTAGTTCAACTATGTAATATATCTACTTCCATAGTTTTTGGAATTCCTAATGCTATCTTACTTTATAATGTTTTTGTGATGTTGACTAAATTCATCCAATTTGATGCACATATCAATGCAAGGCATGTTTATGTAGTTATTATGGATGAAGAAAATGAAGAGGGAACATATCATTACTTGTGTCATTGTGTTGAGGCCAAAAAGAAATTGGAGGCCCTAGTTACAGATGGAGAAAACATTGAATACCTTACAGGCTCAGTGGTTATTATTGGAACATGGCTTAGAAGGTACCCAGTTAAGAGAGTTAATGTTTCACTGTTTTAGGACTTTGACATGTATCAAAAGATTCTTCATTACTCAAACCTTTTTGTGGCATCCAATGTTCATTTGATCAAATATGGGGGTAAACATTTAAACAAGAACTTGTAGAAGGTGTGTGAGTCTGACCATGAGACAATACTTGACACAATACAGAGTAGAGTAGACCTAGATGGTTCATTGGATTAATTTGTAAGTATGTACATTGAATTTGTAAAGTCATGTTATTGATATTAATGTATTATAGTTGATAGTTAGACAGGTTTCGTTGTCACATTTCAAATTTACTTATTTTTTAGTTCTAAATTTCATATGACATAGGAAGGAATTACTGCCCCTCTTTAACTTAAAGTTTCTCATTTTCTTGTTGCTGCATTTTGACACATATATAATGAATATTGGGCATATTAAATGCATATTTATGGTAGCTCTATTTAAAATGGCATGTAATGGACTTTGTTATGATAAAAATTACATTCAACATCTTTTGTTATGTTCCACTATCAGGTCAAAATGACATGATGTGGTTCCCTTAGTGGTGGTAAATGGACCATATTCTTAGGTGTAACAATTTGAACCATAAATTTTTGGGCATGAGGTTTATAGGCTACTCTTACACTCTTAGAATCTTTTACCTAAAAGGAGAGAGATAAAAGTCAGCAAAATCTAGGGTGGTTCACTCAAATTAGGAAATTTATGATGTAATTAAAGCTAAATGAGATGATTTAAATGCAATTAAAAAATGTGATTGATTGATTTTGAATGCAAAACCTAAGAAATATGCAATGTTTGAAAACACAATGTGATATGTAAGCATGAATTAAAAGATGAACAAATGCAAAACAAAAATAAAAAAGGGTTGAATAGATTGCACTTGGGTGTTTGATGAAGAATTTAGAGTGTCTTGAATTTTGACAAAAATCATTGAAAATTACTAGTGGGACTCATTCGTCACTAATGGCGAATCAGTCAGCTACTGGAAAAAACTTCTCAAAATAGGTATCTGAATATCAAGATCCAGAATCTGACAAAATATTTTTCAATATTAAGGTGGGACTCATTCACCACTAATGGTGAATCAATCCTCTCCCAAAATTCTATGATATCAGGGACCAATTCTATAGCACCAGACCTAGAGTTGTCTTCTCATCGAGTTGACAAAGTCAAATCTACAAAAAATAGACTGTAGGTTGTCTCCAAGCTTGAAATAGGTTTGATCTGACTTGAAACACCTTGTTTAATTCTTGACCACTTTTCAACACCTAATTTCTTGATAAATTTGCATACACAAGTTTTCAAACACACATGCAAGAGGGGAAAATGGTTAAGGGTTAGGCTACAACGATTTTCCTTGGTCAAATCCCACTTTGGTAATCAAACCCTTAATGAAGAAATGAAATGAAATGAACAAGGAAAGATAAATAAACAACATGCAAATGTCCTAAACTCACCACAACCTTGTTGAAGAATTCTGAAGATATTTCAATGGCTGCTCCAAGATACTTGATTGATGCTTGATTGAATGATGCAAAGCGAAAATGAACTTGATGATTGAATGAATGTAGGAGATTGAATTCTTGGATGAATAGGGATTAAAATGGATGTAAAAACACTTATTTATGCACTCTTGTGCCTTAGTAACCCAATGAATCTCATCACAAGTGGACATCAAGTAGTTTTGAATAAAAACCCGAAAGAAAATTTGAAATATTTTGAATTTTGAGCCAAGAGGGATTCATTCGCCACCCATGGAAAATGGGTCTAACCTTGGACTTGAAAGTGGGTGTCAGGAATTAAATCATATTTAATGTTATTTGTCAGGTTTACATTCAAAAATATATTTAATTAAGCCTTATAAGGGCATAAAGGGGTCAAATAAAGTGTAAGAAAGGTGTAAATAGTGAAATTAAGCCTAGAGAAGTGTGGAATCTTGTTACAAGACTTTACAAAACTTCAAAATAGGACTTCATAAGTGATTAAACGGTGATTTTTAGGTGAATCGTAATGAATAGAGTCTAGAAAGTGTAGAAATGTCTTACAAAACTTCACAACACCTTTACAAGATGCCTTAATTTGAATTTTTAGGACCTAATGTGAATGCATGTGTCAGATTGCAACATTAAATCAAAGAAAAATAGATCAAGCATCATGAGAAAAAAACCTAAAACACCATGAAAATTTCAAAGAGCCATTTTAATATGGTACATTTATCCCCCACTAAATAGTGAGAGGATGAACTTACTTTAAACTCACATGAAAGTAGCCATGCACATCAGAAAGAGGGTCCAAATGAACTTATGTTAGAAAGATGGAATAATAGAAATCAAGAGGGATGATCAAGCCCCCAGGATGAAGATCGCATGGAAAACTAAACATAAGAACAAAGGAACACACACATGTGAAGAAAAGGGAGAATTAGATTAAGCTTCGATCATCAGTCTAAATAGTTGTGGATTAGATCTAGGCTATTTATGAGAAAAAGAGAATGCATACTCACTCTAGGGTGACAGAACTCTTGGTGGTCCACCAGGTGAGAAACATACACTAGTTGGTATGCACTCACAAACACAAAGGTGGCTATGGGGAAAGTCGTGCTATTGGATGGGCTTCCCACTCAACCATATCAAACTTATACCTCCTGATAACTTTGACAAGGTTCCACAAGGAAAAATGTCAGTTCGTGCTTCATGAGACAAGAAAAGCTTTGTATGCTTAGAAATCATGAACAAAGTGGAAGGCACCATAGGCATGCAAGTTGCATTGTGCAAGGTGGAAAAGTTGCAAAAATGAAAAATGTAAAAGAAATGTTCAAAGGAGTCTTGTTAGGTTCATGCAAGGTCTATCACTTAGGGAACATTGTGTCTAATTTCTCCAAGAGAGGACCAATCAAATAATAGAATATTCACAACTTAGGGGATGCAGTACGTTGCATAAAACCACCAAGAGGAATACAATATGCTAAGATAGATCACTCCTATGAAAGACATCACACCCAATGTCATCCACAAAGTCAAAAATACATTGTATGGAGTAACAAGGCTGCACTAAGAACCAAAAATGCAAATGAATTATGCCAATGTATGCCCCCCACTTTAAAGGAATTGCTACACACTGTTTTGTGAGCAATTACTTTAAATTAGCCAAGGAAAATGCAAAAATGCAAAAAGATATGAGAGCGAACTTGGAAAGCCCCTATTACAAGTCATATGTTTCTAAGTTATGTTGCATCATGTAAGAAAAAAAGAAAAGAAAGGGAGTTGCCCCCCAGAAAAGAACACACTAAACACATAAGGGATCTATGAATTTGGGGTTAGTATGTTCATTGCTGCAATATTTTTATGAAAGAGCTCAGAACTATCACCATTCCCTGAATACATAGAACTAGATGAATGACACAAAGAGAGTTGAAAAAAGGATCCTATTTTAAGGTCCAACATGGAAGAGACATTGCGGTCTCAATGCTTTGCATCATCACAAAAGGAAGACACAAGCGAAATGAAAGGTAAAGAAATGATTTTGGGTCAACATGAAGGAGACATTTTGATCTCGTGCCTTATCATCAAAAGAAACATAAAGAAAAATAAAGGACAACTGGGGTCAACATGGAAGAGACATAGGGCATTTCTATGCTTTGTGTCATGCGCAAAAGGAAAACACAAAAAAAAAGTGAAAAAGGAAATGTAAAAAATATTGAAGAATATAAGATACAAATAGAGGAAGTACATAAAGAGAGAGATAACATCAAACACATGTTATGGGGGAAAACAAGATGCACATAAAATTGAAAAATAAAATTCAAAGAAAAATGTGGAAGGCTAGCAAGGTGAATGCAAGTCAACCATCTAACAATTCATCCACCTCCCAATCATGTTCAGTGTATTGCAAGGGTAGTTGACTGTCCAAAGGAAGAATTGCAAGTGTCGAACTAGGAGATGCACTAGGTTCTTCACTTGGTTGGGAAGATTTATGATTTAAGCTCATGGTAGATGAAAATAAGGACTTTAGATAGTTATGCACTTCATCTATTTTTTTGATTTCCTCATCATCATCATCATCAAGATTGATTATGATAGGAGGACGAAGGGTTATTTCCAAGGAAGGGTGTATCAAAAGTTGGGGTTGTTGAATCAAATCATTTTGTTGTGAGGATTGGATTGTATTATCTTCTGGTGAGTTAGGAGGAGGAGGGTGATCATCTATTGCTGATGTCAAAGGTGAAGGTTGATTGTCCCTATTTTCTTCCATTTGTGACTGACAAGCAAGGAGATGACGATGACGTCTATGATCCCTAGTTCTGTGGTTTCTTTTAAGTTTATTTTGAAGTTGTTGAGGTGTAAGAGGGGGTTGGACCACCATAGGTTTCTTTTTTTCCAGAGGGGGAAGAATGAAAGAAACCAAAGAGGATGGATCAATCACTTTCTCTTTAGCTTTATAAACTATTTTAATGTGGGGAGGCATAACTAGATTGGTTTCAATATCTCTTGGTCATTTAAAGGATGAAGGTGAAGTGTTTGTTGTTGGTTGTTTGGGAGGTTTCTCTACTTTTTCATGTTTAGATTCAGGTTGAATCATCATCTCATCTGTGTTGGTGTGAATATATGTCTTGTACCTAGCTAATTTACTCACTAGGTAATTAGGGGACATATTCACATGTTAAGTTTACTTAGGATATAAGATTCTTTCTAGAAGTCTTTGTTAGATTTTCTAGAAATTATCTTATCTAGCTAGTATTGCTTGATTAGTAGGAGATTAGTTTGTTAGTTGTCTCATGTAATAGGATTAAGACACTTGTCATGATCTTTTCTAATCCTACATCTCAACCTTGTATTTATAAGCAAGGTATCTCATGTACATTTGCATCATATTCAACCAATATTCAATCTTGCATTGTGAAGCAAGCATTCTTTTCATTCTCTCTCTTGTGGGAGTGGTTTTGGTCTAGCAACTATTCCTAGGGGCATTGGGGAGTCACCATTTACTCCCACACTATGATGGGAGGAGCGGAAGTGGACGAGGACAATGAGCAAAGAGACAAGTTGGCTACTAATTTGGCTTTGAACTTTTGATAGGCCATGAAAAAGAAATATTTACAAGGGGTTATGGGCTCCATAGGTTCAGGCCTAAAGGATTCTAAGGAGAAATTACCTTTAGAAGACAATGGATGAAAACCACTATGGTGTATGGTAAATATTTCATTTCCATGTGGAAACCTAAAACATTTGTGAACTGAAGGGACCACTTTCATCAAGTGAAGCCAAGGGTGGCCTAGCCACAAAAAAAATTGATATGATTGTGGAATAATAGAAAATGTTACATCCAAAGTTTTGGTCGTATTTGTAATGGGAGTATGATCAATTTGACCATAGGGCACACAAAACTAGTATGTGTTTTAATCCATGTGGTTGGTTTATCATATTCTTCTTGATAAAGCTCATGTAGTAATAAAAATTCTTCCGTGATCACATTTTCACCACAGGAGGGATCTGTTAATATCCCATTGGTGGGCTTATCATAGATTTTATCGGCTATGCAAATAGGATCATCAGGAAGCTTTTTAAGTATATCATGAGAAGAAAAGGTAATATCAAGAGATTTATTGGTTGGGCCCTTAGGAGGGACAACATTTATCGTATCCACAAGTTCATCCATAGGATTAAGTTGGGTAACATTTTGAGTTATATCAAGTTGGTCATTAGTTATATTAATGTTCATCACATGAGTGTTTGAAGGTTCACTAGCCTTGACAAATGAAATATTGTGTTTAGGCATAGGGTTGGTAAAGATTTGTAAATTCTGATTAGGGGGTGCAATGGACTTATTGCATTGATCATTGACACCCGCAATAGACAAATGACCCAAATCAATGAGGTCTTGAACTAAATGTTTGAGACAATTACATTGTGCAGTGTCATGTCCATTTTCAAAATGAAAATGACAATAAGTATTTGGTTTAAAGGTGGGTGGTAAAGGTTTCGTGGGATCAAGTGGTTTAACTATAGGAAAAGTTATCTGTTGTTGTATCAATTGATTCATTGTGTTATGGAGAGTATCGGGTAAGGGGATAAATTATCTCTTCAGGTCCCCATAGGTATAGGGAACCAATGCTTTAACAACTACCACTTGTTTAGGTATGGATTGAGTTTGTTGTTGAGGAGGCGGATTGAATTGTAAAAATCCTTTGTTTGGTTTTCAAAAGTTTTGCATGTTGTTTTGGTTATTTTGTTCAAACTTAGCTCGGTTAGAAGTGGACTTTGAATCATAACTATAAATTGAGTTGTGATAGTCACAAAGGGTCGTACATAAATGCATGAATGAAGGAAATTTCATCATATTCAATTTATCTTGAAGATTTGTGTGAAAGTTTTTGATAAACAAATTATGCAAATGTGAATCAAGAATTTTGACATCATTTTGAGAATACAATGACTGATATTGTGAAATGTAATCAGTGAATTTTTCATCTTCAGTTTGTTTACATTGCATTAAATCAACCATTTTCTTTTTATGGGTTATATGAACTTGGAAGTGACATATAAAGCCATCCACAAGTTCATTGAATGATCAAATTGAATGATTAGGTAGGTTT